>CANUEY010482083.1:0-106059 GCA_948099555.1 Croton setiger | reverse complement strand
TATATATATATATATATATATATATGAGTGTTTAAAAAACAGTTCATTGGTTAAACGAACTGTAATTCAAATATTTGAATCGAATAATAATCGAATTGTTCGTGAATATTATCGAATAGTTATCGAATCGAATTCAAACTTTTAATTGATGTTCGAGTAGAATACGATTCCGAATTTAAATACTAAAAATACCTAAACGAAATCGAACCGGTTCGTTTACAGCCCTACTTTTGGATATAATAATTAAAAAAAATGGGGATATTTAAAAAAAATCACTACTTTTCTTATCTTTCAAACAAAAATGTAAATCATTTTTTCTTAAAAAAGTGATCATTTTTGTATTAAAAAGTCAAAATTATTTTAAAATTGTTGTTTGTTTGCGAAGACTGAAATGTCATTATTAATAAAGGAAATATATTTATATATGTTTTTTTACTAGGAAAGAAATGTAATTATATTAAACACTTAAATATTAATTTATTTATTATATTAACACTAAGGATAAAAAAAAAAAATAAAAAAGAAAATTGAAAAATACTGGAGAGTTAGTGTTATATAAAGGAGCGAAACAACAGTTTCGAAAACCAAAAACTCGGCTACTGAGAAATAATAACAAAATCAATGGAGGTGGAAAGAGTGCAAGGCATTGCTTCAATAACCACAGATACAATTCCAGAAGCATATATTAGATTAGAGAATGAGCAACCGGCAATCACAACCGTTCAGGGAGTGAATCTTGAAGTACCAGTGATCGATATGAGCGATCCAGATGAAGAAAAGATGAATCGTTTGATGGTCGAAGCTAGTGAAAAATGGGGAATGTTTCAAATAATAAATCATGGAATACCAAATGAAGCTATAGAGAATTTACAGAAAGTGGGGAAGGAATTTTTCGAGCTGCCACAGAAAGAAAAAGAAGTATATGCTAAGCCAGCTGATGGTAAGAGTGTGGAAGGTTATGGGTCTTCTTTGCAAAAGGAAATGGCTGGTAAGAAAGGTTGGGTTGATCATTTGTTTCACAGGATTTGGCCTCCTTCTGCCATTAATTACCGTTTTTGGCCCAAAAATCCACCTTCTTACAGGTATGTTTTGCTTTAATATTAATTTGTTATTAAGATTTTTATTCAATGTTATGAAATATTATCAAAACTTAAAATATCTGATTAATTTAAAATCTTGATTTCTTAATGATTTTATTTTATAATAATTATAGAAATATTCGATATTGTTTTATAAACTTAAATGATATTAATTTCAAATCAATTAATTTGGTTATTTATTTTTTAGAAAAAGAAAGACGATTAATAGAGGAATGAGGGAATCTTGCAAGTAATCTGTCGAATCTTTACTGCAGTATTGAATCAGAGAGATGGAAATACAAATAAAAAATTAATTAAACATATAAAAATTTTATCCTTATAAATTTATATAATTTTTTTTTTAAGTTAATTGCATTGCATTATTTAATTTCATAATAAAGTACAAACATGGCACGAATTGTTCCACGAGTCACATGTCGGCACCATACTTTTTGCATGCCTTGAAAGCCTATTCCCAACCGTTTCTACATCCAACCATTTCATCATCCTTATTATATTACATCCAACCATTTCATTACTATTATTATTATTATTATTATTATTATTATTATTATTATTATAAATTTGAAGAAAAGATATAAAAAAAATTAATTTAATAGAAGCTATTTGTACGCCCTCTCATTAATAGCCTACCACTTCCACATTGAGAGCCGCGACTTGGTTGCCAAAATCAACGATGAAATCAATAAATAATTTAGGAATGGTTGGTTGATGTGATGTTTCTGGAATTATAACATTTACATTTTATTAAATATTTAATATTTAAATGAAATCTATATAATATTAAATTCATGAATTATGAAATTTAGATATTTCTACATTACATGGTTTTACTTAAATAAAAATTATATTATTTACATAAATTAAATTAATTCATATTATATAATGATAAAAATGGATAGAATCGATTTATTATATAATTTTGTTTTTGTGGCTGAAAAGGAGTGCAAATGAAGAGTATGCAAAATACATGCATGGGGTGGCAGACAGACTATTCAAGACCTTATCAGTAGGGTTAGGACTGGAAGAAAATGAATTGAAGGAAGGTGCAGGTGGGGATGATTTAGTTTATCTTCTAAAAATAAATTATTATCCACCATGTCCAAGGCCTGATCTAGCACTTGGTGTGGTGGCTCACACCGACATGTCCACATTTACCCTTCTTGTGCCCAATGAAGTTCAAGGCCTTCAAGCTTCTAGAGATGGAAAATGGTATGACGTTAAGTACATCCCTAATGCTCTTGTCATCCACATTGGTGACCAAATTGAGGTATTCATCAAAACTTTTTCCCTTTCCTTTTCTTTTTAAAGGGTATCTTTAAATGAAAGAGAAAACAAGAATGTCATGGCCAGTGTTACTGATATGCAGATTTTTGTTACTGATATGCAGATTCTAAGCAATGGAAAGTACAAGGCAGTGCTACACAGAACAACAGTGAACAAAGAGAAAACAAGAATGTCATGGCCAGTGTTCTTAGAGCCACCATCTGATTTTGCTGTAGGGCCTCACCCTAAATTGGTTAATCAACAGAATCCACCAAAGTACAAGACTAAGAAATATGCTGATTATTGCTATTGTAAGCTCAACAAGATTCCTCAGTAAACAATAATTACAACTTAATTTGGCGTGGGATTTTAGTTTGCTTGTGTTTTGATTTTTGGCTTTCGCATGATCCTTAATAAGCATTAAGGAAATTGCTTATAAGCTCTCTATATCAAGACTTTGTTTATTAATTTGAGGCTGTCCTTTTATTTTATATATGTAATAACAAATAAACATATATTCAAATTCATTTAATTATTACGTGTTTTAATTACATCATACTGATGTTAATTAATCCAAAGTATGTATTATCCCGAAGTTAAGAATGATATTATATAAAATTGTTGGTGGCAAATTAAATGTTGCCATCAAAGTATTGTTGGTGAAATGAATGCATATTAGAAGACAGGTTGTCGCATTCTGAAATTAACGGAGAGCCACTGCCTTAAAATAAAAAAGAGATATTAACTGCACCCACCCGCACCTAACAAAAGCTTAAAGGGTTGAGTTGGTAATTTCCAGCAACGGTAATTTACAACGAAAATATATTAATTAAGACTAATTCCAACCTAATCTAATGCTAAGAAATATTGTAACTCATTCAATTACTATGAATCAGTTCAGTTACAAGGTTGTTTTCTTTTCATTCCGTTACTGATCATCATCGTATCACATGCTTTTAGGAAACAATGAATATGTCCTATATTTTCTTAACGGAATTTAATTAATTACTACTTAATTAATTAAAATTTTCTTAATTATTTAAGCTTCCACTTGCCAGAATTGGTTAATTAAACTAAACTCATCTTTGGATTCATTATATATACACTGCAAATATATATATTAAGCAAATACAATTAAAATTATGTCAATGGAACTTGAAAGAGTTCAAGACATTGCTTTTACATCCAAAGACACAATCCCGGAAGCATTTATCAGATCGGAGAATGAGCAACCGGCATTAACCACCGTGCAAGGTGTCGAAATTGGAGTTCCGGTGATTGATCTGAGTGACAAAGATCAAGAAAAGGTTAACCGTTTGATTGTTGATGCAAGCCAAAAATGGGGTATGTTCCAAATCATAAATCATGGAATTCCTAATGATGTGATAAGAAAATTACAAAATGTGGGGAAGGAATTCTTTGAGCTACCACAAGAAGAGAAAGAAGTTTATGCAAAAATACCTGGTTCTAAATCAATGGAAGGCTATGGAACTTTACTTTCTAAAGAAATGCAAGGCAAAAAAGCTTGGAGTGATCATCTGTTTCATAGAATTTGGCCTACTTCAGCCATTAATTATAAATTTTGGCCTAAAAATCCTCCTTCTTACAGGTTAGTATGCTTTTCTTATATGACAATTTTATTTTTCAGACACCAAATTGGTTCTAACACATATGTTCGGAGAAATCGAACTCAACAAGATCAAACTCTTATTTATAATGTTTGATTGTTTTTGAGTCCTTGAAATGAATAATTGAATGGCAGGGAAGCAAATGAGGAATATGCAAAGCATCTACATGGAACAGTAAATAGATTAATGAAGATCCTGTCATTAGGATTGGGACTTGAAGAAAATGAATTAAAGGAGGCATTAGGTGGTGAGAAATTAGAGTACCTTCTTAAAATAAACTATTACCCACCATGTCCTCGACCAGATTTGGCTCTTGGTGTAGTTGCCCACACTGACATGTCATCTTTGACCATTCTTGTGCCAAATGATGTTCAAGGTCTTCAAGCTTCTAATCATCAAAAATGGTATGATGTTAAGTATGTTCCTAATGCTTTTGTCATCCACATTGGTGACCAACTTGAGGTATTCTTACTTTAATCCTCTTTTCTTATTTTCTAAACTACGATACTATTTAAGCTTTGTTCGGCAACAGTTTTAGAAATATATTATAGCGTTTTAATCCGTTACTAAAAACCCTTTTTTTCGCGTTTGATAAATTAACTTTTAATATAGGCAAGTTTTGATAATTGGTTGACAGATTGTAAGCAATGGGAAGTACAAGAGTGTGCTTCACAGAACAACAGTGAACAAAGAAAAAGCAAGAATGTCATGGCCAGTGTTCTTAGAGCCACCAGCAGAGCATGTAGTAGGACCTCACCCTAAGTTGGTTAATGAAAACAATCCACCAAAATACAAATCTAAGAATTATGCTGATTACTGCTATTGTAAGCTTAATAAGGTTCCACAATAAGCTGATTCAATTATTATTATTATGTGTAAACATTAAAAAAATTGTTATTGTTTTCAATAAGTGATAATTTATTCTTTTCAGAGGAATGAACAGAGATATTTACTAAAACAATTTTATATTTTTTTAACATATATATATATATATGGATTCTTTAGCTGCTCAATCAATTAACGCGTCTTCCCCAAAGAGGGGTGTACTCAAGTCTCTGTAATTGTAATTCGTATTTCGTAACCCCCAAGCAATTCAATTTTCGTTACTGCAAGAGAAGAGGAAGAGAACGACGTCGGTTTCGTACAGAAAGATGTTTCAGGCGAAGAAGAAAAGAATAACGGCGGTTTCGTACAGGAAGATGTTTCAAACGACAAAGAAAGAATATGTAGTCTGTGCCTGTGGTGATAGTTTAAAGTACTGCCATGGAGTATCATAGGTCAGACTTTCGTTGCTTGGAAAAGGTGGATTCGGTTCTGTATTTCATGCGAAAAGAAGACTATCCACTATGACAGAAGACTCTCATCTTCCCTTTGATCTGGCTTTGAAATCAGCCAAGATTGATCATTCATCTTGGCTTAAGGACGAGAAAGAAATATTTTCCAAACTTGGTTCAAATCCTAAAGTTGTTCGCTGTTATGGAGATGAAATTACCCAGACAGGTAACGGTGAAAAGGTATACAATTTGTTGTTGGAATTCTGTTCTGGTCTAAGTTTGGCAAATCAAATTAAATTATCTGGTAATGGATTGTCAGAATCTGAGGTGAGAAATTATACGAAAGATAATCTGTACGGCTTGAGTTATATTCACGAAAAGGGTTTTGTGCAATGTGATATCAAGCCCGATAATATATTATTGGTCCCTGCTTGCGGCAAAAGAAGTGTAGGATATATGGCCAAATTTGCAGATTTTGGATTGGCAAAAGAAGCGGTAATGAATGAAGAAAAAGGAAGTGCAGGGATTAGAGGAACATATATGTACTTGGCGCCTGAATTGGTTAAAGAAAAAAGATTAGAGTACCCTGCAGACATTTGGGCACTTGGATGTTTTGTGTTGAAGATGCTAACAGGAAAACCGCCGTGCGAGTGTTCTGATAAAAGGTGTTCTTTTTCAGCTTGGCTAAACTGAAAAGCTGCCTATTATACCAAACCATTTGTCAGAAATGGCTAAGGATTTCATGCGTTGGTGCTTTGAAAGAAGCCGTGATTGGAGATTGTCAGCTGATGTGTTGGTTCTATAGATGATGGGTAAACAAAACCACTTTAAGCTCTGTAGAATTCAATTTGCTTCTCTTGTTTCAACAAAACACTGAAACTGAAAGCAACGAAGGGCTTTTAAATAAGAAATACTCACTGGAGACAACAGCAAATTATTGTCACTAAGTTGTTTAAAGACACATCTTGAATCCACAACTATAAATCTATAATAAGAGTGAACAAAATAAGCTCTTCTTGATTCATTGATAAACATAATATGACAATATTTATATTCTTACACACAGATTGTGTTTATGTTAATCATATACTTGTAGGAAAGATCTATTTAAATACAGAAATTACGTCAATATTTCCAATTGAAAGCTTAGGCAAAAGCACCAGCTGCATCTCTTCACTTAACCACAACATGAGCCACAAGCAGGCAGGGAACCTAAAAGTTCAGAACCAAAAGAACTTCCATAAGAAAGCTGATTTAGTAAGTCTTTGCTTAAAAAAAGTGCTTTTGGGATTATAAACACTTTTTAGATTATAAGTTGTTTAGTTACCTGTTTACCCAAGCTTCTTTTCAAGTGCTTATCTCCTTATAAGCACTTTTAAAATAAGCTACAATTTGAAGCTTTTTCAAAACAGCTTATTTTAAGTTGTTTCAATACTTTCCAATTACCCTTATACCCTCACATACTTTAAATAATCCTAAAATACCTTAGTTTATTTTAAGTGTTTTTCAGCTTATACTCAATAAGCTAAAAATTTTAAGCTGAGGTAAACACCCCCTAAATAGTTAAACATGAAATACAAAAAATAAATAAATAAAGCAAACTTACTGTGGTCAATCCCTCTAACGTTATCTAAGCCTCGAGGTGGACCACGAGGACCGCCGCCGCCACCATACGGTCCACTTCCAGGCCCTCCAGGGCCACCGTCCCATTTCTTGCTGGAACCAGATCCTTTCCGGTAAGCGTTTGACTTCTCCATCTAAGACATGAAAGCCAACAAGAAAATTAAACTCTAGCAGACAAGTACCTTTGGCAAAGCAAGAAAAGAACATAAAGCTATTACCGAGAACATCGTAGCAAAGAACACGCCTATGAAATTCACAATAGCCCAGAAGAAATCAGTGATAGTTCTAAGTCGCCATATTGATCGTTTTGATTTCACAACACCTGAAAAAACACAATATGGATATAGTAAAAAGAGATGATCTAATGGTGGCTGTTTACGATCATAAGAACAGAGTGCTGAAAGCTGCAAAAAAAATTATATTTTTTCCCCATCATTGTATGTTTTACTTGTAACCATGTTATCCATGACCGTGAGCACTACTTCGCAACATAACATGTCTTAACTTCTCACATATCATTACAACTTACACAACCAAACAAGTTCAATGTCTCATTTTGACAAATAAATAGTGCCATAATGGAGATTTAATCAAATAATGAACACAGAATATAATCACAAAATAAAAGCAAAGCAAAAGAGACACAAAACCCACTACCATCTCACAACTCAAAAGTAAAAATAAAACCTGCATTTGGTTGGGCAGAAAAAAGAAAGAAACTGCAACATAGGTAACCACATAGAGACAAACTAACTCACCAACTAAGAATCTAAGATATATCCTGACAGAAGATATATGCATTAGAAGGACCAAAGTCAGTCCCTTCTTAAAAATAATATATTATCAATTTCAAGGAACAAATAATCTCTTCCTTTTTCAATGGTTTCTCATGAAAAAAAGGAAAAACACAAATGCATTATATCCCTCAAATGGCTTCTACCTTATTTAAATGAAAAATATTATGTTCCACTGACATACTACTGAAAGTCTCTAGGGTGAGTCCACGCACATTGCACCCATAAAAACATAAGTTGTAAGGTCGTCATATATCTCCACATAACATTTCATACTCTTCCACAAAGATCAGTATGAGATGGTAATGTCTGACCAAAGTGTTGTTTGCACAATTGCATTGCAGTAATAAAACAAATACTAAAGAAACCTAGTCCCCATACTTGTCCTATGACTAAGAAAAATTCCCAACATTTCCCCATGATTAAGCTAACTTAATGTTGCTCTGGGTCAAGATAAACTATCAGACAAACAAATTATGGAGTGTAAGGCAAGTTAAAAAACTACACCCAAGTTTAGCAATTCGAATTGCGATAACCCTATTAAACAACCTGATATTTAAATTATCTAAAATTCTGGCCACACACATATAGATGTCGATCATTTACACATTTATATTGCAATTAGTTTCGTTCTCCAACCCAGTCAACCCTATTATTGACCTGGGATTTGGATGATCAACATTCAACATTCACCCACAGAGAGAAGCGAAAAAACCCTAATTTCCTAATAAGAATAAACCGAACAAACAAATCCAGAATCATATTCAAATGCTAATAAAAAACAAATATAAACACAAGAGGGTTAATATAATTGGGAAGAACTGAAATCTAATTTTTGAAGAATTGAACAAGGAAGCTGAAATAAATTGAAGAAACAGAAATTAGAAAAGAGAAAATCCAGACCTCGCTCAACGTATGCCATGGGAACTGATATCGAAGGCCTTCTCAATTTTTCTTCGCAAACTACAATATTGAATATTCTGCCTGTGATTTATCACCGAGAATGCTGAGAGGGAGGTAGAAATTGTAGTGTGTTTCTCTTTTGACGTTGATTACGCGTTCCGTTGGTTTTGATTGGTTATCATCAAAACCGTCAGTTAAGTATACTCGCGTGTCATATCGTCATTGGACAGTGTTTGGGTATAAATAAACCGAGGAATTTCACATTATCTTAATTAAATGGCTCAATTATCGTTACATCCTTGAATTTTGCTCAAATTAATTTCTTTTTACATTTTAATAGGAAAAAAAAAAAACTTCTATATCACCCTTATAAAGATTTTCCTTATTTTTATCTTTTCTTTTTAATATTAAAAATTTTCTAATTTTTTTTATCTAACTAAAGGTAAAATGGACAATTTAAAAAAGTTAACAAAAGAAAAGTAACACTTTAAAAAACTAAAGTTTGTAATGAAACCTTAAGTTAGAGGTCCGAAAATTATTAGTATAAAGGATAGGGATGTAAGTGATAATTACGTAAGAAGATAGGCACCCAAGTGTATTTTTTTAATAGGAATATATGTATGGGCTAATTTTTAACTGATAATACCCAAGTTAGAGTGTTTTACCAATTTGGTAAGCCAATTTTAATTTGTACAAAATATACTCCAATCCAACAAATAAGTGTAACAACAACGTTAAGGAAATAGTATTTTTTGACAGGTATTATTATTATTAAAATTTACCTTAATTAAGGGATTGCAAATCATAGAATTTGTTTGTTGATGTCATATATTTATGGATTTGGCAAAGAATATTTACTATTTAGGTATTTTGTGTTCATTTTGCTATTTTGACTATATGATGTCCTTGTGACTGAGACCTATAAGGCAAGTAGTGAATGGGGTTTTTTTATGATCACAGATCATGGTGTTCCATCATCTTTGATCAAACGGTTGCAACATATGGGGCAAGAGTTCTTTAATTTGCCACAGGTGGAGAAGGAGACTTATACAAATGACCCCATTAAAGGCAAGTTTGAAGGATATGGAACTAAGATGACCAAAAATCTTGAAGAAAAAATTGAGTGGATTGATTACTTTTTTCTATCTTATGGGTCCTCCTTCCAAAGTTAATTACGATCGAACTATTGAAGCTGCTTTCAGAAGGGTTGGAATTGGAAGAAAATGTGTTGAAGAGGCACTTGGGAGGGAAAGAAATAGAAGCAGAAATGAAAATAAACATGTACCCACCATGTCCACAACATGAATTAGCACTTGGAGTTGAACCGCACACTGACATGTCTGCACTCACCATTGTTGTACCGAATGAAGTTCCAGGTCTTCAGATTTGGAAAGATGGAAACTGGGTTTCTGTTCATTACCTTCCTGATGCACTTTTAATTCATGTTGGAGAATAGCTCCAGCATACTCCATCTGTTTTATTATTTAGGAATTTTAACCTACGCGTGTTAGGACAAAAGAGGAGATCACCACAATCACTTTCAGCAGGCACATACAGCAATAATAAGATAAAGCATAATTTAAAAAAATAATCATCATAATACATCTAACTATTCAATTGTTGACCAACTCTGACATTGACTTTTTCTAGAAAAGATAAGTAGAAAATGAACAAAATTCCAAATAATAGCATAATTTTGGCGGTTTCCATATTATGCACAATAATAAACTGTACATAAGTTGCAGAATTTGAACAATTAAACACTATCTGGGGCCTGAGATTTGCTGTGAGGACATGTATGAGTAACAAGCATGAGAACCAGTTGTAGCACTTGTGTTAGAATTATTGTTTACTCTTGGAAATAAAATGACATTGCTGTCTCCATTCTCTTCCTCAATCATGGAAGCTTCAGAAAATCGACGCCCGTAAAATCGTAAGAAGTTGAGAGACTCTACTCTTGGCTGACCTGAAGGAATACTGCCTTCCAACATTCCAACAACACTAACCATACTAGGCCTTAATGTTGGTTCTTCATGAACACAACACAGAGCAATGCATACTAATTTCTCCACTTCTTCGCTTGTAACTCGCCCTTCGAGCTTTGGATCAGCAAGCTCTAAATACCTCCTTTGTTCATGCATTTCCAATGCAAATAAAGGGAAGTAAACAAGTCCTGATCCTGAAGATGAGGTTGAATGGCCACTATTGCTGTTCTCCATGCTATGGCTTTGCGACCGAGTAGAGCAATTTTTCCTTCCACTCACAATTTCGAGCAGTACCATTCCAAAACTGTAAACATCAGTTTTTTCTGATATGGCTGAGTTAGTTAGCCATTCGGGTGCAAGATATCCGCGAGTGCCTCTCATTGTAGTGAATAAACTGGACTGTTCAGGACTTAAGAGCTTTGAGAGACCGAAATCAGATATCTTAGCCTGAAAACTATCATGCAAAAGTATGTTCTCTGGTTTAACATCACAATGAATAATTTTCTGCTCACATCCATTATGCAAGTATGCAAGTCCACGAGCAGTTCCAAGTGCGATATCATACCTTTCTTGCCATTCCAAGACTGGTACGTTACCGAAAAGGGTCCTGTCCAGCGAGCCTCGATTCATATACTCATAAACTAAAAGGCGTTGCCTACCATGAGCACAGAATCCTCTCAACTTCACCAGATTGACGTGATGAATACTTCCAATTACTGCAATTTCAGTGCAAAAGTCCTTTTTCCCTTGTATTCCTAAATTGGTTATCTTTTTTACTGCCACAATGGATTTATCAGAGAGTATGCCTTTGTATACAGCACCAAAGCCACCTGAACCTATCTGGGTTTTGAAATTTTCGGTTGCTACCTCAAGCTCTTCATAGTCGAACCGCTGAGGTAAGCCTGGAATATAGAAGGAATCCAGATCACCAGAAGAAAGTGAGCTTGCATGACCAAGTTTTCTTTCTCTAATCTTGGAACCTTTCCATTTTCTCCAGTAGATGACACCAAGAGCAACTGCAAGGAGAAGCAAAGTTAAAGGTAACAACACCAGAGCAACTACAGGAAATTTTTTATTTTGACCATCAGAAGTGCCTGCAGCTTGAGATGTTCCAGCTATAACTTTAATATAACCCAACAGACCATCTTCATCGGTAGCACTTGATGTCACGGAACCTATTGCATTTTCAATTGTGTAGCAAATCCCAGAAGAATTTTTATAAAAAATTCCCAAGCAAGAACAGTCTGCTGTGCAGAAATCTTGACAGACCGACAAATTTAGACCATATTTTGTAGGCTCAGAGAAATCAATAGCAAAATAATCCATACCATAGTCAAGCCTCAAGTATGAAATAAGAGAAGAATTCAACTGATTGTCATTTTGGCTTGAGTTACAAGCAAGTGGCAAAGAGTAACCTGTACTTGGCAAACAACCACCAGAATTTTGTGTACCTCCATGGAAGCCTGGTGGACATGAACAAGTTGGACTATTAGACAACCGATTATCAACACACAATCCGATACTGCCACAGATAAATGGAATTTGACAAAGGTCTAATGGCCCCACAAAATCTTGTTCCAATTGGCTACCTGAAAAGCGTTTGACTGTAAACTGGCCGGAAGAACTCAACTGGGCAATTCGGAAATCAGATGGCGGCAAACCCATCTGAATAACAACTGATCCATTTCTACCAAACAAGAAAACACCTGTTCTGTTTACTGCCATATATTCCACAATAGAATTAGAATTTGTGTAAGCCTTGGGATCCATTGACAATTTCCAATATGCCTGTTCTCGCCACTGCAATATTGCATCAGAATCAGTGACAGAAAGAGTGTAATCACCGGTGGACAAGTCAGTATCCGATACAGCATTGGAAATCATTATCCCCTGAGGCAACTGTTGACCAATGACTATCGTATCCGTCGGATGGTGGAAGCTCTCCCAAAGAGAAACATTAAACTTGTCGAGTAAAACAAGATTACCCATTTCAGTTAACAGTAAAGCATTAACAGAAGATCTTAATGGTGGAGTTGACCATTTAAGATTGTCATCTTGATCAACAATGCTAATTCCTTTAGCTGTAAATTCCATTTCACCTGAATTGGAGATAGGAGCATCCCGATTAGCAGACCATATAATAGTGTTGGAACCAACATGAATGACACACAAGTAAAAGTTAGCCTGTCCTCCAGGATTAAAGATACTAACTTTGAATGTCCCATTAAGAGAGGACAAGAAAGAACCTTGGTTGTCAATCAACTTATAATGTGAAGCTGTAAAATTTGGGAAAATGTATTCAGAAAAGGAAGAAGAAGCTGAGACGAAAACATAGAACCTGAAAATAATGAATAATAAGAAAAAGAAAGTATTCATGTGGAGGGAGGATTGGTGAGACCACAAGCAAACAAGGGAAAGAAAAATATAAACATGAACAAGTTGTTTTGGTGGGGTTTTGGTTTGCCATTTTCCATTTCTTAATTTTTCTCCAATTCTGAGAGTTGGGTTTTCGTTGACTCCTCTCTCTCTAAGCTGTGATATGTTAAAAGATTACGAAGCTAAGCGTTTACTTGGTGATATAGCATCAGCTAAGGATATTATTTTAAAAAACAAATACCCATTTTCAGATCATACCTAAGATAAGCATTTATTTAATAAATTCACAACCATTTTCTTCTTTAACCACCTGTCAACAATTAATCAGTTGCCACACATCAACTATATTAAAAATTTTAATTTTTTTTTAATATATATATAAATTTTATGATTTTTAAAATTAAATTTAGACTATTGCATATTGTTTGATTTAATTTGATGTACATAATAAAAAATAGAGTAAATTAAATATCTAAAATTATTCTGTAAATACTTTATACTCAAAATTAAATTTTTTTATGTGTATAATCTGGAAATAGAATACAAACTAATTATATATTTTATTAAAATTAATCAAAATTTTTTAAAAAAAGGACCTGTACCAAGGAATATCAGAGAGCCACCTATCATTATCCATATATTAATGCTCCTCTGACAAAAAAACATGTATATTATTTATTGGAGAATTATTGATGGCTTGCTTCATGAACCTCCACAACTACGCCGTGTTCATTGCATAATATATTTTTTATTCCCTCATCGTCACCACCACCACCATTATGTGTAAAAGTAAACAACCTACTTGGTTCAGGCAATTAAACAAACAGGTAATGTGCATCAACAGGTCAACTAGTGAACACTTAACTTGCTGGATTTGTAATTCTATTGTTTTGAATAACTTTACCAAAACCATAAATTAACTGATTTAAACAATAGAATTAATAAAAACAGAGTAAATCTAATTTCAAACAAATCTGTTATTAAATTGAAAATTATAATTTTAGTAAAACATTTCTTACCTTTTTTTTTTCTGTTTTCCACATTTACAGATTCCCACAAGCAAAGCAAGTTGGACTATCTAGATGTTGGACTTCTTAAATACTGTAAATTTATATAATAATATTATGTTTTTGTTCACTAGTTTCTTTGTAGGATTTCTAAACACGACAAAGCCTCAATTAACCTCTGACTCTCAACATCTCACACCAAGTAAGATTGCCATAAATTTGTGAGAACGGATGAGTGACACTGGCCAGATCATGTTCCGAATGATAAAAAAATATTTCCAATCAGTTAATTATGGTATCCATTATACAGGTTGTATACGTATTAAGAATTTGACACAGAATGACATTTTAGAAAAAAAAAATTTAAAAATGAGAATTAAATTTAAAACCTTTTGAAGCATTTGATTAGTTTTTCTGGGTTCATGATAAACATGAAGAAGATCGATCTCCCTTAGAATGCCCAGTGAAATTACAAGGTTAATCAGTTCCATCTTCTCTTAAGATCTCACACCTAACAATTCCACAATAATTGAAATCACCGCACAACAATTCAACTATTAAACTCCTTCGATACAAAATTCAATTATACACTTTGATTAATAGCCTTCAATTTGAAAGAAAAAAGAAAAAAAAAATATCACAGCATCTCCACCTCCATTCGACCCAACCTCTCTGCTCAAACCTCCCCGCACCACCACCACCACTCCCCCACCGCAGCGCGAGGTCAGACCCGATTCATCATGGTTCAGGTCACTGAACCATTGCCTTCACTTATTACTTTGATTTTTCGTCTATATCAAGAAGAAATTTCCTTGCAATTGGAGTTTTGTTTTTTATTTCTCAAACCAGAGAAGAGAAGAGAGGAGAAAGAAGAGACCAGAAAAACCAAACACCGAAAGTTTCAAAGTTTAATAAAGGATATCTCCAAAATGTCCTCGATATTCTTTACATTTTTCTGATACGCCACTGCAAGATAATACATATAATTTGTATTTAATTCAAAGAAGTGGGTCCCATTTATACATTTTAATATTACCCGGACCTTGTCTCTGGCGGGATCATCTATCATTATTTTTTCTAAATGTATCTATATATTAAAAGCTGGGATAAGCTTTGGCCTAATCCCGCCTTTTACACACAAAAATCAAAGCTGACCCCTCAGCTCTTGGCGGGGCTCTTCGAGGTAGCACAAGTTCTATTATCAAACTTTTTCTTGCCCAACTGTGGCTCCACCTGTTGCTAAAAAGCTTTAACCACACCAGCTGCATCCCCTTCAATTTCTACTGCAGCAATACCTTGTAGTCTTGCCTACTTGACGGCTTCCACCATGGCCAAAGCTTCCAGAACTGTGGGATCTTCAATGAATCGATATCTCCTGATTTTTCAGAATAATACTTTTCCAGTACTATCATGGCCAACCTTCATCGTTTATCCGGTTGACAACACAGTCGACATTGAGTTTAATATGACCTCTTTAGGTGGTAACCAATTGACTAAAACGGTTCAAGAGTGTGAACCAAAGTTCCCAATTCCAATGCTGGCACCACTATTTCTAGCTTGATTAAACTCTGCAAAATAATCCAATGCTCTATTACCAACATTCCTAATGGAATCAATCTCCATAGAGAGTGTGAACTTGCTATCATGTTTTCTACACTCATCCAAATCTTCATCGGGATGTCACCCCAAATCTTCATCGGACCAGAACCTTATGAATTTTAATTTTAGTGGCTAACAGCACATGCTCTAGTACAATGCATATCAACAATTTTTTTCTTTGTTTAAAACATAAAATAACAACCAAAACACAACCACCAAACAAATGAAATACTTAATTTACAATATTTTCAAAAATATAAGCAAGGAATATAATAAATATAATATATTATGTTTATAATCAGCTTATATTATAGTGTTAGTTTATAATTTGTTTATAACTAATATCTAACTTAACAAAGTAAACAAAAGTCTTCTCAAAAAGGAAACAAAAGCGCCGTTGCACTGTACAAAGTTTGACAAAGCCACAATGCTCACACAAAAATATTGGCCAATAACATCTTTTGTCCCTGTACATTGAAGATGTTTGAATTTATAAAAACGGCACTATTTTCGTCCGTTTAAGGAAAGAAAATACCTTCATCCCTCGCAAATTGTGTTTCTTTCTTTTTAACTACTTCTTCTATGGCTTCCCATTTCTTTCTGCAACCCAAGTCATTCCTCTTCTCGTAAGCTTTCTTTATCCATCCTTTTCTTGAATATGCACACCCGGAATTTGTATTTGATAGTGATCTTGATGTTCTTTTTATATTCATATTTATGCTTGCTGATTCCTTAGCTTCAAATGCTTCATTTTCTCAACTAATTCTTCTGCAAAGATTTATTCTTGAAGTCTTATAGGATTGTAGTGAAATCAGAAAAGGCTGAAGAATCAAGATTTCATTAATATTGATTATTACATACAACCAGTTAATTTTTTTATGCAAACACTCAAATTTCCATTATTAATTGTGTCCATTTGATGTCACAGAAAATCTTTTTGTACCTAAATTATTGAAATTAAATGGAAAGGAACTTGCAAGTTTTATCTTTCAGACGAATAATATTTCAATTGGACAATGCTTTGCACACTATGCTTCTTCGATTTCTGTTCCTTATTCTCACCATTAGCTTCTTCTGCTTTCTACTGATGAAGATGATGATGGTAACAAATGAGGATAAAGAAGTGGAGTTTAACCGGGTGAATTCTCTTGTATGGGTACTACATGAATCTGTTGCATGCGTTTTTCTCTCAGTTCAGACGAAAACGCTGCCGTTTTATAAGTTTAAAGTGAGATTTGATTTTTACTGTCTCTTCCCTTGTACCTACATATAAAATAAAAAAAAAAAACTCTATTATTATTTCAGTTCGGGCTGGTTGGCTTGATTGTAGTTAAAGGAATATATCTAATTTTATATAATAATAATAATAATCACAAAATAACTAAACAAATTAATAATTAAATTAATGTTAACTCAAGTTAAGTTAGGTACTGCCACGAAAAAAAAAAATTAGGGTACTGCCGTCCGTTAGCCTAATTTTCTATTCTACTACTAATTTTTCACATTACACCACCGACCGTACGACTTTTATGTAGACATATACTACCATACACCCACAAAATTTCACCAATTTCTGATTCATTCCTAGTCACTCTATGGCGCAATTTAGCACTCATCATTCCCACTCAGACACGTGTCGCAAGATCCAAGGATCCCATCAACCCCTCATCAATCATCAGCCATGATAAATAAATAAATGATAATATACTTTTAAAGGAAAAGAAAAACATAGCATCAGCCAAAAAAAAAGAAAAAATAGCACAAAAAGATTAAAAAAGCAAAAGAAAGGGCAAGGAAAAGCGAAGAAGATAATAAGATTAGCGCAGGGAGGAAAGGCTGAATAAAGAGTGGCGGTATCAGTATCAGTTTAAGTAGGAATCAATAGTCGGCGCCACCTTGTCTCCGCCGACCAATTATCGAGTCTCTTTCCCCTTTTTCATTTCTCACCACTCACTCTCTCTCAATATACCCTTTTTAATTATTATTTTTTACATTTTCTAATCCCACTACTTTCTCTCTCTAGAAAGGGGCTCCTTCTTATAAAAACCCTATTCCCATCTTCTTCTCTCCCCTTTGTTGTGTTGTTTTTTTTAGTTTTGATTCTTTTTGTTTTGTTTTTTTTTTCAAGTTTTCATTTACACAAATTATTGGTCCTTCCGGATATTTTTTGCAAATCGGAAGTTGCCTCCGGTGTATCTTTTTTTTTATTTTTTATTTTGTTGTAGTTTTTTTTCGTGTTCATTTATTTTTATTACTGAGTGGAACTATGAAGGGAGCGACTGAGGTGTCGTCGTCTGTGGTGGTTGAGAGGGCTGAGGATGGTGGAGAAAAGGATAAGGAAAAGAAGAAAAATAAACGCCGATCTAATCGTCGATCTAAGCAGAACTCTCCTAATCAAGGTAATGTTTTCTTTGTTTTTATTGATATTTTCACTGAATTTTATGACTTGAGCTATCATCTTCACCATAAGTCTTCTTTTTCAATTGCAATTATTCGTCAAGTTGTAATTGATTTTATGTTACTTTATGTTCTTAGCTGCTTTTCTCGCTACTCAATTTTTGTTTGCTTGCTAGTAATTTGGACTTGCTTCCAGTAATGAGTAAAATAATCTATGGACTTTGGTGGTGGAAAAAAATGAATTTAGTTTCTTTAAATAGGATGGTGAATTTCAGATGTTTGGTGCATATTGATGTAGCACTTGATTTTTTTTTTTTTGGTAACTGGCTTCTGAAAACTACTGTGTTTCTTTTCCACTCCTATTTGAATGCAAATAAATAATTTTGTTTCTATGTTCTTGGTCATGATCTTCATAAGAACAGTTTCTAGCTCATTAAATGAAATGCGTGGAGAGTTGTCACATTCCTGTGGTAATGGTGGCAAAACAAAAAATTATACATCATCAATGAGTTGTTCTTCATCAAGGCAGCCAGAATTTGATGCTAATGGTCCGGATGAGCATGGGCTGGACTTTGCCTCAGATGTTGCTTTCAGTTCCATGCCTATTATGCATGTAAATGAGCAAGTTGAATTGCTATTACCGTCTGAGATTGGCGGACAAATTTTTTCAAACTCATGTCCTGAACCAATTGCTGGTGGAGTTCCTTTTGGCTGTATGAACAGGGATGCATTCCACTGTCAGCCTGATGGTAATGCTAGGGGTAAAATTTTTACTCCATACTGGTCAATGGAAGTTGTTAATGAGGCATTAGAGGTTAGTTTGATATTTAATTTATTGTTATGTTACATTTTCCAATTTTCATGTTTAATGAGGTTAGCTTATCTATGTGTTGCCACCTTTTCTAATTTTGACATTTGGCAGAAAGGTGATGCATTTAAGGCATTATTTCGCGTAAATGCTCACAATAGGCTTGAGGTATGTATCCTAATCCTGCTAGTTTTCATGCTTTCTGGTTTGTTTTATGGTCTTAGTTTGTATTTCTTGCTTAGACTTCGTACCATGATGTGTCTATGGACAGGCATATTGCAAAATTGATGGGGTATCAACAGATGTACTCATCAGTGGAATTGCTGGACAAAACAGAGCTGTAAGTCTTGAAAATTTATTCAATGATTATTCAATTTATGATTTTCTTTTATATATACATTTATTTTTCACTTTATTAAGTAGTTAGACAATTGATAGTTTTTGCAAGATTACTTTTTATGCAATAAGTGCCAATGTTAGTAGCTTCATATAGATAATATTGTTGAGTGTTTTAACGTACATCTTTTTTTTTTTTTTTTCAAAGGAAGTTTTAAATTATATGTTGACCTTATATATCTTGGCAGTTGTAGAAAGGATTGTCAATGTCAATTAATCACTATTTTGAATGCTTGGGGTGTCTAATGGTTTGAAATCAATGTTTACCCACTTATTTATAGGTGGAAGGAGACATAGTGGTCATCAAGGTTGATCCAGTGGCATGCTGGACTAAGATGAAGGGGCCCAATGGACCACCCATCAATCCATCTCTGGCAGAAGGTTGCAATTTGGCAGTGGAAGCCCACGACTGCAAGCAAAAAAGTAAAGTGGAAGATTATGAGTGCTGTAATGCTGGAAGTTCCGCCTCTCCTCAAAAAGGTACTTGTGTTGATGAAGGTGTTCATGGGCAACTGAATGTTCCCGTGACCGTGGGTTATACTTTTGTTAATGGACACCATCCCGCCGCTCCAGATTCTTCAAATATAAGTTCTACTGGGCAGAATGAATTCTCCAATGGTGTGAGCAAGCTTTGTGCTATGATTAATTCATACCCATCAAAACGCCCAACTGGTAGAGTTGTGACCATCATTGAAAGATCTCCCCGTCGAGATGCTATTGTTGGATTTTTAAATGTCAAGCAGTGGTTTTGTTATAGGGAAGGTTGTAAGAAAGATGCAAGAAAGAACAAAAATTCATTATCAAGCTCAGCCCGTGAGTATATTCAACTTACACCTAGTGATCCAAGATTCCCTAAAATGGTAGTTCTCTGGAGAAGCTTACCTGACTCTGTCAAGAAAAGGTTGGAGGAAGGGGACCCCACAGTTGAGATGGAACTGGTAGCTGCACAAATTGATAATTGGGATGAAGAAAGCCCTTTTCCAGAAGCCCATGTCTCACATGTTTTTGGACGGGGTAGTGAAATGGAGCCTCAAATTAATGCAATTTTATATGAAAATGCAATTCACCAATCTGATTTTTCACCTGAATCTTTGTCTTGCCTACCATCTGATGCTTGGGAGGTGCCAGCTGAGGAAATTAACATTAGACTAGATATTAGAAAGTTGTGCATATTTACCATTGACCCTTCTACTGCCTCTGACTTAGATGATGCTCTCTCTGTTGAAAGTCTGCAGAATGGCACCATTAGAGTTGGTGTGCACATCGCCGATGTATCATATTTTGTTTTACCTGATACAGCCTTAGACACGGAAGCTCAGAGTCGATCAACTAGTGTCTACATGTTGCGGCAAAAAGTACCAATGTTGCCTCCCCTTCTTTCTGA
Source organism: Croton setiger (assembly GCA_948099555.1). NCBI lineage: Eukaryota > Viridiplantae > Streptophyta > Magnoliopsida > Malpighiales > Euphorbiaceae > Croton > Croton setiger. The sequence continues at coordinate 85,519 of CANUEY010482083.1, read as the reverse complement.
GAATCTAGGCTCACTTAATCCTGGGGTAGATAGACTTGCATTTTCTATTTTCTGGGACTTAAACAGTGTGGGAGATGTCATAGATCGTTGGATAGGTCGCACCGTGATACGATCATGTTGCAAGCTTTCATATGAACAAGCTCAGGATATGGTTGATGGGGTGATTGATGAGGATGCTTCTAGCACATTGGGATATGGCCTACCACAATTGCATGGCCCGTTTAGTTGGTCAGATGTTATTAGATCTGTCAAGAATCTTCATGAAATTTCAAAAACTCAAAGGCAGAAAAGGTTTAGTGATGGGGCTTTGTGGCTGGAAAGTTCAAAAATTGCTTTTCTATTTGATGAATATGGCATTCCTTGTGATAGTATGCTTTATCAACAGAAGGACTCCAATTTTCTTGTTGAGGAGTTCATGCTTTTGGCAAATAGGACAGCTGCTGAGGTTATATCTAGAGCTTTCCCAGATTGTGCTTTGTTGAGGAGGCATCCTGAACCTAATATGCGGAAGCTAAAAGAATTTGAAGCTTTTTGTTGCAAGCATGGTCTGGAATTGGACACTTCTACATCTGGTCACTTTCATCGGTCATTAGAGCGAATCAGGGAAAAGCTCAAGGATGATTCTATGTTATCTGGTATTCTAATGTCTTACGCATCAAAACCGATGCAATTGGCTACCTACTTTTGCAGTGGTGTTATGAAAGATAATACAAACAATTGGGGTCATTATGCACTTGCTGTTCCTCTCTACACACATTTTACTTCTCCTTTGCGCCGGTATCCTGATATTGTTGTACACCGGACATTAGCTGCAGCTATAGAAGCAGAGGAGTTGTATATGAGAAGTAGAAGGATATCACATAATGTGAAAATGCAAGATGAAGCCAGAAGGTGTTTCACTGGTATTCATTTTGATAAAGATGCTGCTGAATCCTCGGAAGGCAGGCAAGCATTATCAGCTGCAGCATTTAAACATAGAGTTCCCTGCACAGAATCACTGGCAGATGTTGCGTCTCATTGTAATGAGAGAAAGCTTGCCAGCAGGCATGTCAAGGATGCCTGTGACAAACTGTACATGTGGGTTTTGCTGAAGAAGAAAGAGGTATGTTCCCGGCTTCATTCATGGCCTTCTGACTGTGGATGTGGCGTGCCTTCCATTTGCTTATTGTGTATTTCTGCCTACAGATGTGGTCAGGACTTAAGATTCATCTTTATTTTTATCTCTAGGTTTTATTCTCAGAAGCTAGGGTTATGGGTCTGGGGCCAAGGTTTATGTCCATTTATATTCAGAAACTTGCTGTAAGTCTTTTTGCCTCTATGACTAGTTTATTATTTGGTTCTTTATATTTGTCTAATGTTTTTTTTCCCCTCTGCATATCAGATTGAACAGCGAATATATTATGATGAAGTTGAAGGCTTGACAGTAGAATGGTTTGAGGCCACATCAACATTGGTGCTTAGTTTATGTGCATTCAAACGGCCAGCTAAAAAGGCTGGGCCTGGTTATTTCAGGGCACTGAATGAGGTTGCATGGCTTGTAAATCCATGCAGTCTGAAGGTGGATCTTGTGACTGAGACCGAGTGCAGTGCCATAAAAAATTTAGATGACAGAGAAATTGAACCCTTAGTTTTCCCCCTTACTTTGCGTCTTCTTTCTACAATACCTGTTGCCCTTCATGCTATCGGCGGGGATGATGGACCTGTTGATATTGGAGCGAGGCTATTAATAAGCTCATATTTTGGCTAATTTTTTTTTTTTTAAAAAAAGAGGTATGAGCTTTATAATAACATTGGCAGGTGATGAAAATGAAAGGTAACAAAGCTTGTAATGGAGAAGTCAAGCTCTGTTGTAGATAAAGGTGTTAGTGTATAGTTGGAATATAGATAGTTAAAGAAAGTCTGGTTAACAATCGTCTGGTATTTTCTCTACTCTTGCATGTAGTAGCGTAAGGTGTAGATATTGGCGGCCTGTTTTTTATGGCAAATGGTGGCTGTTTTTAACAAAAGCTGCTGAATGGAATGGCCCTGGTTTTTTTAGGCCAATCCGTTGATAAAAAATACGGCCAGCAGAAGGTTTGTGTTTGGAGCTGATTTTTATGCTTTTCGTCCTTACTCGTGTAATTTGGATTTGCTGCAACCCAATAACTTTTAATTTTGGGTGGCTGAGTTGTACTTCTACTTGTTCTTGCTTATGGGACACAATTGCACTGTTATAGGTGATGTTGCTTTTTTTAGGACATGTGAACTGCCTGCTAATGTTCATGCTTCATGTTTCAACTTAGATGAATGTTTTGGTGATTTTATTAAAATGCAATGAAGATGTTTCGTGTATTTAATTTTTTTTTTTAAAAATTGTGTTTTCAACATTTATGTCTATTCCTAATGCGGCTGAATGATAAAATGTTGAAGTTAGGAGTGTTTACGGAAATAAATGGTTTATTTTTTAGGTGTTTTAGCAGTTTTAGGATGTATTTTGCGAAATAATATTTTTTATTTTTTTGGCTAAAAATGAAGAATTTGAAAATGTGCTGCAAAATCATGTTATTTTGCTATAAAGCCCAACTTAAACACTTGGGGAGAATTACTATGCTGTCTAAACAATTCACCATTTCAGCAATGCAAAGAGCACGTATTTTGTGGAGAAAAGCGAAAACATGCCATGCACCCCACACCGATTGCGTTTAGTAAATGCCAACACTATAAAAAAGTCTACAAACCAAAGATTTCGGAAGTTAGCAGCGTCAGATACTTGACATCTGGTATAACAATTTATTTACGGATCATGAGTGAGAACAATTACATGTGCTCGGATCACGGATGTGTCAGCAACTGGCCACATGGTAGCACTATGACTTGGAGACATTGTGCACCCTAAGTTGGACAAACTTATGTGTCAGCATCTTCGACACGCTGCATTTTCCATTTCTAAACAACTATTTGCATTCTCCAGTTGATTCTAAATATTAGTGCAAAATTATGCTCTCTTTCTGGTTTTTATCCTGATTTCTGCTTGTTTGAAGAGCGGAGACAGTAAAAGATTGTAAAATCAAGTTATTCAAATCATGCCCTTAGGTTGACTAAAACGGGGACGACCTGCTGTGCAGGATGACAGTTTTTTCGAAATGGCATAGGCGTGTATAGTATTACGTTTTTATATAATTTTTAGTAATGCTGAAATTTTGCACACTCGTTAGTAATTGCTGTAAACAACTTGGAAAGCAGAAGAGGACGCTTCCACCGAACTGGACATTACCAGAACAGAGTGAATCTTGGATCTTATTCTTGCTTTCAGAAGTATTGCACCTATGGAATACCTGTAATGCCACAATTGATGCATCTGCGGGTGAAATTTTCCTACCAATTACCTAGAGAGAACTCGCTGATTCTTAGAAAGAAAAGATGTTTGTTAGCAGGAGAATAAGCAGCAATGAAGATAATAATTTAGTAGTTGATTTTATTTGCATTGGATGTCAGTCATGAAGATAATAATTTAGATTATGCCATTTCAGTAGTTATATGTAAAGAAATTAATTCATTCCTTCGACTGCAGTTGTATGTGTGGGATGAGTCAGAATGCATGCCACTGGTTGTAAGAAACAATGCTGCAGAACTCTTGTTCGGGAACATCAATGCTGAAAAAGTCTACATCTGTTATAAAGGGCATAACCATGTTGAAAACTGCAGCCAAAAAGATCCTCGCGAGGAGAATATTTCTACAACAGGTACTGGGAATGCTGTGGTAAGATTTTTGCTCACAACATGAAGCAAGAACTCAAGAAAGAAACGTTAATTTCTATTTGATTTGGTTAATCCTTCTAAAAATGCTATCGCAAAAAGGGCAGAACAGTACTCTGAGATTGAAATTAGTGTGGATGCCAATTTAGACATTGAAACTGGCAAGTTTGAAATGGTTATGTAACAGAAAAAATAATCCTGAAGTTGAAGTTAATAGAAGAGATAGTTGAAAATTATTTTCTAGTGTTGCTAGCATTTCTCTTTTGGATGCATTTTTAGAACTACAAATCAACTTTCTGTCTTGAATCAAATTAAACAAATGAAGTAACTTCAAACAAGCCCTGTGTTTTTATTCAATCATAGGTTTCTGTTGACCACAACATGAAGATACATAAATAAAAACAAGTTGAGGTAGTAGGCGACTGCAGCCAAAAAGTGAATGATGAATCAAAATGAAGTGAAAGAACAAAGATACCTCAATTAACCAAAGCCAATATGCATCTAATGCCAAGTTGAAAGGAGCTCTTGCCGTAACCAGCTTCGGATTAAGACTCAGATAATGTTTCTGAAAGAGATGCTTCAGCAGCAGAAGTTTGTGCTTCCCGCAGCTTTGCTTGGCGTTCTGCATATTCTCTTTCACATTGACTGACTCCCATGATAATGTCGAGCATTGTGCCAGTTGTTCCAAAGAACACGAGAGGTGCTAAAGATTTCCGTTTTATCCCAACTGGAATTGCTACCAAAGCTCCTGCTACTGAGAAGAACCATGTGCCTAAAGCACTGCAGATTGACACCAACATTCATTACCTTGCCGCACATGATAATTTCCAACAATAAGTAACAGGAAGAAGAAAAAACGTAAATCATATTTTACATTCAACTTATATAATAAAATGGTTCGAGATTATCTAATGTTCAAAGGTTCCAGAATTGCATTTACAACAAATTTTGCAGATACATGCAAACTACAACAGGTCAAGAACAACAATATGGATTTAAACCTAGAACCCCCCATGTAGTTAATCCTTATCTCTCGTTAGGATTTGGAAACAGTAAAGTATTAATCATAGTTTTCCGCACAAAAAGTTAACTAAAGTTTGATATGATCATGATTGTTAATCCTTCAAGCTAATACACCAAAGAGGAGCAATACTTAAAAGGCCAATAATAAGATTGTGCCAGAAGGCAGTGGATTACCTTCACACAAACAAGAGAATCATTTACATACCCAGAAATCAGAAAACAAGCAAATGTAACTTGAAATAGGAAAAAAATGAAATGGAAAAAAGAAACTGACTTGGCAACCGAGCAATCCTCAAGGTGTTTAACTTCGTCCTGTCCAGCCATTTTGAATATTCTATTTCTCAGATATGAAATTGGCAACCAAATTCAGTTCAACCCTGTTTCCCGTTTTATTCAATTAGTGAAAAACTTGATCATCATTGGGAACACAAACCCTAAAATCTGTAAACCCATGGAAATAGTATAGGCATGTAAAATTACTGTATACCCGTTACATGTAATGAATATTTCCGAAGCTTACCTGCTGAAAGAAGACTAACTGGGTGGCGAATCCTCGCAGAAAAAGTGAATTGAGTGCTCTGAATTTCTGCATAATTGCAACCATGTTTCTGTACAATACAATACAGTTTTAAAAACGATGTCGTTTTGATTCAGGTAAACGATGCCGTTTGAACGATATAATATACAAAACTAAAAAGCGGGGGGGCGGGGATTGAGAGAAGGAAAGATGAACGGGGTAGGAGGGCCATTGCTGTGCATAGGAGATTTGCTGAGCGATCTTGAAGACAAAGAAGATGGCGTTAAAGCAACTGAACAACAGCAACTCTATAAGGAAGCAGCCTCTCCTTCTTCATCTTCAATTCCTGACGATACCCTCCTATCTTCTTCGGATCTTACAAAGCTCTACCAGGTTTTTTTTTTTTTTTCCCATTACATTCAGTCGGTTAATTAATCCCGATATGCAATCAATGTTTCAGATTGTTTTCCCTTCTTAGTTTTCATTGATTTTTTTTTTTTTTGGGATTTATTTATGTTATCTCCGAAATGTCAATTGAGATGTTATCTCTTTCGATTCAGTTCATTGTTGATGATATTCAAATTCAAACAAGAAAACTAAAATAGCTTAATTTAGGAGACTTTTCCATTTTTGTATGAAAGCACAAAGACAAATAGTATATCATTCAAAGTGCAATAACTAATTAAGCTGCGTTATTGTGGAATTGGGTAGCATGGAGCAACTAGCCATGAGGGGTTGAAGATTGAATATCCGCATCCACTCCTATCTAACCTAACATTCACTGTTAAGATGGTGCAAGAACTACATTAGGAAGCATATTTGGTTACTAGGTTAGAATGTTTTAGTGAATAGCAGCTAGATGATCCATTCCATACAGCTGATCTTAACTTTGTTTGGTGTTGATTTCAAATACTCACTCCACGCTGCTACCGAAACTTTGTAGACTTTTGTTTGGTGGATGATATTGGGTAGTGGCATTTCAAGGGCTATCTATAGATTGTCTTTGGTTATACTAGTATGTGTACTAAACTAACAAGTGATTTGAACTAATTGATTTATGCCCTTATGTGTAGGGCTGTTTCAAAATTTAAACTTTCATGCGAAATCTTGGGGTATTTGTAATGAGATTAGCGCAGGATGCATCTTTCAAAGCTTCTTGATTAATGTTTGCTATTTTACTTCAGCAAAACTACAGTCAATTAAATGAGGCATTTGCTGGGAAGGATAATTCGTGGACTGCTCTCACTCTAAAGGTATGTTGATTTAGCATATTGTGATGTTTTCAGCGTAAATATTGATTTAGCATGTCAAACTTCTGGGCATCATTTCATTACTTTTTGGCATAACTAAATGCAATAGTTGCTACATCTACCACAAATTTGTTACTGTGATGTATTTTGCGCAAAGATTGTGTGCTATTGTGGATGCCAATTGTCGATTATATAGCATTGAAACTCTGAGTCCATAACCTTCAAATCTTCCAGTTATGCACTGCTTTGGAAACTGCAAATGAGTTGGTCCAGCTGACCAACTCAAATGTTGGAATGCTCTCTGAGAAAGTGGGTGAGCTTGAAAAAATTGTAAAAAGAGGAGATTCTGCTGTTGCAGCAGCCAAGGCTGTTCATGCTGCTCTAAATCAGAAGGGTGGTCCATTTAGTGGTAACCAAAATGTTCAGTAACTCTAGGATTTTCTGTTTTAACAAGGTGATGTTTCTATGCATAAGCCCATCTGGGTTATGGATGTTTTCAGATGCGAGTTTAGTATATTGTAATGAAATGCATAACTGTGTGTTTACATGCTTGAAATAGTAATATCTATAATTGATCACTTCTTTCCACATATAAAAATATACAATTTTGGATGTCAGCAAAGTACCCAACAAATATTAAAAAAGGAAATTAGATAAAATAAAGGGTTATTGCAATCACTTCCACTAAACTTTCAGACCAATACCCTTCACAAAGCTAAAGACGACAATAACTCAACAACCAAAACCCTGTAAGCTCCAATTTGTAGTTTCTTTATCAATTATAGTCACCATCTACAACACTTCTCTTTATATATATATGAGTTGATTCTCTTCTATGTTAGACAACTAATTACGTATCAATCACAACTTTTTAGCTTTCTCTTGCTAATTATAATTAATTAAATTTAGTGATGATGGATCTGAAAGCACTGACATCATTTGATCTTCAATATTAGTTTTCTTTTTTTTCTTTTTTACTTAGTGGCATAATTTAATTTAGATAAATATAAAAATAGGTTTGAATTTTGTGTATATATATATGATTTTGTCATAGGGTATGTCTGCTATGTTAAGTTTATGGGATATTAATTAGAAACAAAAATTCAGAAAGAAAGTTTAATTGGGGTTATGTTCGGTAACAGCTTTTAATTGTTTAAGCAGTGTTTTATTAAAAGTTAATTTCCGATCTCTCACTCCTTGTTGAATTGACATATCTTAGCAAATTTTGGCTCTCTCTCTCCGTTCCTTTTCATTTGTTTTCCAATAGCCATATCCAAATTCTTGCCGTCCAAATTCAACAAATTTACTTTGAATTTGTAAAACCAAATTGCCTTTTCTACCAAATAAGTAATAATAAGGTTTCTATATGCATGATTAGATTGCTAATACTATTCTAAGTAATGATTATGAATTATTAACTGTTTTCTCCTGCAAGCTTAGATGCAACAGTTTCTTTTAAAATTTGACCAAACTAGCTCTTATCACATCATTGGCATTATTTACTTTTTGCTATTTCATTGACCACTATTGTCACATCAATCCAATTATTTATTGAGATTACTGTAACAAATGGAATCTTAAACCAGTGGTTGGGTGACAATTGGCTGTTCTTGGAAAAGTCAAATTTTTGTAATTAACATAGTTATTTGCTTTGACATGTGTAACTAATATAAGTATTATTAGTTAAAAAACAAATGATAATGCAGACAAAGAGAAAAACAAAGCAGTACAAGTACCAAAATCTGTTTGGTATAATGCAGATTACAAAGTTAAATGGTGAATTTATGCCGGTTGGTAGCTATGCAACCAATACCCTATAATCATATCATTCCCAGGTAAGTACATTAAGACTGATATGATGTTGGAATCATTCACTGAGTAATGTGGAAACTTGATGTCTGAGTTTTTTACTTTCACAAAATATTGGAGAACTCCGACTGCAACCAGGATCACTAATTGAACCGGTCATAAAGTTGAGCCGGTTTTGATTTTGGTTTAGTTAAACTTTGAATCGGGTCATGCATGGATAATTCAGAGGTTGTTGTTTAATCAATTGTTCATGGTTCGATTACGGCTATGTGGACCCATGGTTTACAGTTGGTTCCAGAAAAAAAAAAAAAATCATTCAATCAAGACAAGAAACAAAACAAAAATGTGGAAGAAAAATTGATTTGAAACAAAATCAGCAAATCCAGACAATCCACTTGCTCAACCACCATCAAATCATCAAACCACCTTCGTTCGACCGAATCATCAAAATAGAAGAGTCCTTACGATGGAAGCATCATAAACAGCGGAATCTTGACCAGAAGGATCTCGAACGACCATGCAATAGCTGATGGCAAGGTTCCGGCAGTATAAGAACATGTCAGCTTCCAAGAAGGTTGAATAGGCGTTTGTAAAGGTCGGCGAAGTTCTATTTTGCTAAATGAGAAGGTAATCGCTTGGAATGATTGAAAAGAAGAAGAGAAGTCATGTTATATTAAGGTGTATAATGGGAATCTACCCCAAAAACTTACTTACATTTCTCTAATTTTTACTAATTTGGTGCAAGTTTGTACGCTAATTACTTATTACTATAAATATGAGAAAATTTCATAATAAATGAATTAAATTAGTTAGTTTTGTAAAATTTCAAAATAATAAATAATAATAATAATTTTCCATACAAATAATTCTTTTTTTGACAGATACCCGTAAATAATCACAATTAACATTAATAATGAACTAATTATACAAGTTAGTACAAGTCCAACAACACAATATATTATTTGAAACTTAGAAAAGGGAATCTCATTGTCCTTACCAAAGACAAAAGAATATTGGTATATACGGTTGAATATCTCTTTTGTCCCAAAAAAATAATACTCAAAATTGACAAAGTATTACATTATTTTAATTTATGAAAAAGAAAAATTGAAGCATATACTTATACACATAATTTAATATGGGTATTTTAGAAATGCACCAATTATAATATGTTTTGACTTGAATAATTAATGCTTAATGCTACCGCTTTCATCACCAACCATTTGGTCCTCAGATGCTGATGTGCAATTTGGTATAAATGAGTATATCTCTAGAACAATTAACTGAAAAAAAAAATTAATTTTTTTGTTAATCATAATTAGTGATTAATTATAAATGGAACTTGAAAGAGCAAGTGGGTTTGATTTGCATTGGACAGACACTTGAAATATGCTTTATATATTCAAAATATTACATTAATAACGTAAACCAAAAGGTTGATATAGTGACTATGAAATCGATGTGTTTCTATTTATATTAAGCTTTTCATTTTTTCCATTATTCTATTATGCCAAAAAGTTGTGACATAATCCAGGTTTGAATTATAAGTAGTATACTTAAGCGTGCTAATTGGTTTATTAATAAAGATTCCAGTAAAGAAAGGAACATTTACTAGTAAGAAATTAAGAAATTTTTGTTATTAAATTTCAGATAGTAAAAAAAGGGGGGTTTGAGACTAATGATTAGATTCCCTTAATGACACAATTGATGTGTGTTTAGAGAGAGATAGAAGTATTAGGCAATGGAGAAATATATAATGGAAAAAAGAGGGGGACAAATTTATTAAAGTAGGCTTATTTTAAATATGTATATGTAATTAAATAAGTATAGAATAATTAACAAATATTTGATTTCATAACTTTAGTATTAGTGTGTTTTAGGTGCATTTGTCTAATTTAAAAAAAAATTTAAAAAAGTTTAAATGTTTGTAATGACTAATGATAATGATGCATCTTATATAATGCGTTAACGAGTCTCACAAATCATCTGTTCTGATTCATGTTTTTATCGAATTGTGTTTAGCGTTTTTTCAATCCATTAATATCCAATTTATATCCATGAATTTTTTTTATCATGTTCGAGTTAACGAATCGTGTTATAATCGGTGATGATATTTTTTCTATATTTTTATTATTTTATTTTAATATGTGATTACGTCATTTTACCTTTAAAAATAAAAAAACAGAAATTATTTGTTTGAAACTTGCAACGTTTTGTTTCAATAATAGAAGAAACTATGGTTTAAAAATATGAAAATGGAATCCTGTAGGGGGTTGAATTCTCATAATCAGACGAGCCGATGTTTCCTTAATACGAGTCCGTCCAATTATCTGTTGCCAGATCGCCGTCAAACGGCCGTCCAAATAGGGCCCTGGCCTTCTCTTTCATGCGGAGGTCCATATCATTACTGTTCATCGCATGCCGGCCGTCCGATCATATGTAGCCACGTCCTAGGTCAATGTTAACTAATCCTTCGCTCTAAACCATATCTTTGTACTCCCATTTGCCCCTTCACCATTTTATTTTTTATTTTTAACCCAATTGCTCCATAATTTGCATGTTAAGGAGATTACCAAAAATCACCAATTTATGTAAAAACATTAATACATATATTTATATATACAAATAAAATTTCTAAAACTGCGTCTAAATGTGTCTTTTCATCCATTTTTTTAAATGAGGTGTATTATTGTTTTTACTCTGTTCTAAAATCAATTCTAATGGATTGCATTTTGCGGAATTTGACTCTGTATTATAAGTTCATACGAACTTTACATCATGTATAACAATTTTTTACAAATATAAGAATGAGTCTTGTACTTTGTACACATAGTTTTGGCCATATAAGACATTAACACTAACACATATATATGTATGTATCTCACCCCAAAATGTAACATCCAACTTTGCATCTGCTACTATTTGTTCCGGCCATTTATCCTCATTTACTTACTTTACTCTATATTTCTTTATCACAGAAAGCTTCAATATTTAGTAATAAACTTGATTTAATTTTGGATATATATGATTCTGCTTCATATCAGGTAGTCAAATTGACTTCAAGGACTTGGTAAAGGCTAAGCACATATATAAACCCAATTATTGTCTTTAATCAATTAAGACTATTCAAAGAGGCCTAGAGAAAGAAGTTATGGCCAGATTTTGGAAATACATTTGGATAATATATTTTCGAGCCTATAATTATTAATAAAATCAAAATATTTATCCCCAAACATCCTACTCTTCAATTGCATCAAGTTTATTATTATATTTTAAATGAAAAAAATAATAATTTGATTTGGAAATATTACTATCCTATTAAATTATATATATTTTTTTTATTAATAATTATATAATTTTGTAAATATTTTTATTTGGTTAATTGATGTGTTTTAACTTTGATATCACAATAATTATTTAGTTAGTAAATATTAATGAAAAGTGAAAGGTAATGCTTCAATTTATAAATAAAAAAATTAGAGTATTTGTTGAAGGATAAACACCTTATCTAAGTAAAAATAGAGGATACCTTATCCTTCACACGTTATATTTTATGGACTTGAGGATACATTTAAATGTCCATAAGTCCATTAAGCACACTTATAGACACGTTTAAATAACCAATAAATTTATTACATGTGTCATATTTTATTTTTAAATAAAAAAGTAAATATATAAATAGTTATTATTTATTTTAACATTTAAAATTGTATTCTTTTTACATTGTTGACTACAAGAAGGTTTCCTAATGGAGGACACTTGAACATGATGTGACATATGAATGTTAACTCATATTCATATCTATCTATTTCACTTCTATTTTACATTATGGATGCTTTTAATTTTTGAATTTTGAAAAATCTCAATTTCTTCTATTTTTAAAAATAAAAATTATAATTAAAAAAACATTAGATCCTTGGTCTTTGTAAGTAGATTTGTTAAAGTAAAAAGTAAAAATAGTAATAGTAAATAATAATTATGATTATAAATTAAATTCAGAATTTCATAATTTTCTTATAAAAAAATGACCCACATAACGTGATGGTAGGACCTACCGGCACAACATTTTACATGTCAATCAAACCGATCGATCAAGTTTATAGATTTGATTCGAAAGATTTGCTGGGCAGTGGGGCCCTTGACACCGACCATCCTACAAAATAAGCAAAAACATTCTCATGCCAATGAAAGCGAACCCACTACCGGACCGGAGGAAGCGAGCGGTTTAAGCCGGCATGGGTACTTACGTGGACAAGTTGGTGACGTGGATGAGAAAAAAGTAGTAAGGCGTAGCCTAGTCAAACGGGTGAATAAAAATCTTGAACACTATAGGGTAACTGAATCGTAACGGACAAGGAAGTAAATGGTGTCTTTACAAGGATGAATGAGGTTAAAATTTATGTCCAAAAGCCTTAACTGAGCTTTCATTTTGATGATTTCTATCTAATACTCCAAATATCAAAATAAGCAGTCATTCTCAGCCGTTGATGACTGATGTCACAACTCACTGCTTAATTAATGATAATAATAATATTTAATATGTTTCATTGTCATTTTATAGTTCTTACTCCACTAACCATATATGAATTTTAACTTTTGTGCTTGAATAATTTCGTAGTTTTGTTTGTCCTTTAAATTAGGAGTACTTTGCTTCATTAGCATTATTAATTATAGTATTTATTTAGTTTTTGTTAATAAATTTATCCTTTAGCTCAATTTAGAAAGTTAAATCTCCCTTAGTGTGAAATAGAAAACCCAACACAAGAATAAACCTGCACTGCATAACTCTTTTGTACACCTATGACATTAACCATGTACCTATATATATATATATATATATATATATATATATATATCAACTGATTAGAGGTTGAATATAGTCGCTCATTAGCACCAAGTACGTTGGAAACCAGTACGTGGCGACAAAACATTGGTTATTCCATTCCTCTATTAAAACTGTCTGTCGTCGTTGTGGAAATTTTTATTTAAAAAATTAAGATTCATTTTATTTTTGTTAAATTGAGAATTGATTCTAAATTTATTGGGTTCAAAATATAATCAAGAAGCAAATATAATAACTCTTTAACTTCGTCCTTATTGTAAAAAACATTACATGAAAATTTATATTTTAAATTTTAAAAAATTATAGATATAAATGAAAATATTAATTTTTATAATATAATTTTAATTTATTTATTATTATTTTATTATAATCTAAATTTTAATAGAATAAAATAATTAATTACATATTTTAAATATATTAATTTAGTATAGACTTTTTAGCTAAATTAAATAGCATTTCCATACTTTGTCAAAAAGAAAATGACATCTTCATATTACCAAATGACTTTCATATTCTTACATTTATATATATATTATATTTTCTGTTTTGTAAAATATTTCAAGTTATAATTTTTAATTTGTTTCAAAATAAGTGTTAGGATAAATTTTCTTTTCTTTTTTCCATTTTTGTCCTTCATATTTTATTTAAAATATAAAATAATTTATTGTATTTTATAAATACACTATTAACATGAGATTAAAAGAATCAATTTTCTACATAATTCACTTATTGCCTTATTTTACTTCAAAGTTACAAAGTGTCATCTTTTGAAAAACAGAGGGAATAATATGCTATAGATAAATATATTATACTAATTAGTAATTGATTTGCCACAAGCATTTTCATTAAATTAAATGCATTTTATTTGATTTACTAAATAAATAATACTTTTTATTAAATAAATGTTAATAATTTAAGATTTGAATAGATATATTATATTAATTTAATTTTTAGATTTATAATTTTTGAAAAAGAATGTTAGATTTATTCTAACAAATTAATGTTATATTTTTTGTAAAAAAAAAAAAACATATATATTTTTCCTAAAAAAATGCTACAAATTTTGTAGGAGAGGGAGTAACAATAAAAGTACAATATCCTAAAGACCTAATAAGGGCATAAAAGTAAATTCGTCAAATTGATATTGATTATGTATGGATATAGTGTATTGCAAAGTGTATCTATAAATAAAACCAAACCAGAGTGTAAAGCAGTCCATAAACCATATGACTAATACTCAATCATGTATTAATTAAAAATTAGTTTAAACCCAATTACTTCCCATCCTCCACTGTCTCTTGTTTTAGCTCTTTCTTCTTTCTTAGGCCTCTTCTAATTCTATTTTATAACTACCAGTATTACTCTATTACTTGGTTTCCCACCATCAAACCTTGCTACACCTAGCTCTATAATCAAGCTAACCAGCAAACATGGCCTTGGCTTATGATGATGCTTTTGAGCTTGATTTTTCTGGCTATAGCACCACCACCACTACCACCACCACGTCCAGTGACCATGCCGATGCCGGAAACTGGAATGACTGGTCTCCCATGGTTGATTGGGAAGCTTTATCTGGCCCTCATGACGATTTCCAAGGTCTAATTGATTCTATCATGGACGACGGAGGATTTGATAATCAGACTTGCAATTCTAATTCTTTATCCACCGATACCTTGGCGGCGGATGATGAAATTAATTGCGGTGATGATTTTAAAGGCTTGAGATTAGTTCATTTATTGATGGCGGCAGCTGAGGCACTTACCGGCGTCAATAAAAGCCGCGAACTGGCTCGGGTGATATTGGTTCGACTCAAGGAGTTGGTTTCTCCTAATGACGGAACTAACATGGAGAGACTGGCGGCTTACTTTACAGACGCTTTGCAAAATTTACTCGACGGCGGAACCGCCGGCGGCGGTCATGGTAATAGATATTCAATAACAAAGGGACCCTACCACCATCACCACCGGGACGATCCAAACGACGTTCTCGCTGCGTTTCAGCTCCTCCAAGACATGTCGCCGTATGTAAAATTTGGTCATTTTACAGCCAATCAAGCTATTCTAGAAGCCGTGACACAAGACAGGAGAATTCACATCGTTGATTACGATATCATGGAAGGTATTCAATGGGCTTCCTTGATGCAATCGCTTGTGTCGAGAAAAGACGGCCCACCGACACCACACCTTCGAATCACGGCGTTATCCAGAGGCGGAAATGGCCGGAGATCAATCTGCACTGTTCAGGAGACCGGCCGCTGTCTCGTCGCTTTCGCTGCTTCGATTGGCCAACCATTTTCTTTTCATCAGTGTAGATTAGACTCCGACGAAACTTTTAGACCGTCGTCTCTGAAATTGGTCAGAGGAGAGGCATTGATCATAAACTGTATGTTACACCTTCCTCACTTCAGTTACCGAGCACCCGATTCGGTATCTTCGTTTTTATCCGGATCCAAGACACTAAACCCGAGATTAGTAACTCTGGTAGAAGAGGAAGTCGGGCCAATTGGCGATGGCGGGTTTGTGGGTCGATTCATGGACTCATTGCACCATTACTCTGCCGTATACGACTCATTAGAAGCGGGTTTCCCGATGCAAAGTCGGGCTCGGGCATTGGTAGAAAGAGTGTTCTTGGGGCCCAGAATAGACGGGTCATTAGCTCGGATCTATAGGGCACGTGGGGAGGAGGAAGCGAGTTCATGGAGGGAATGGTTGAGTGGGGTGGGGTTTAAGCCAGGTAATATAAGCTTTGCCAATCATTGTCAAGCAAAGCTATTATTAGGATTATTCAACGACGGGTATGGGGTGGAGGAATTGAGTTGCAATAGGCTTGTTTTAGGATGGAAATCAAGACGGATATTATCTGCTTCTATTTGGAAAAGTGATTTGTAAATCAATTTTAAGGAGCTTTTTTCGTCCCTATCATATCATTATTTTTACTTTGTGTTTCAATCCTTCCATTTCACCTTCTCAGGAGCATAATTAATTTAATTCTGTTCAATTTTAAACTAGATTTTTCGTGTGTTTAGTGAAAGTATCACTCTTTATAATCTGGTCTTAGTAAGACTACTTAATTTTAATTCCAAATTAATATCACACAGTATGCTCTACTTAAACTGAATAGGGAAAATCGGAAAATTGCGACAAAATTATAAATATTAACAATTGATCTTTAGTTTTGCATTACTTTATTGCAGCATTATATAAATTAATTAATGGCTTAACTTGATGAATGCATCTCAATTTAGGGTACTTTAGTTTAAACTTCTTATTATTAGCTTTCGATTGTTTATTAATTACAGAGTGGGTTCTGGTTGACATGTCCTTCTCTTGACACGTGTAATTGCCTTAACTAGGAAAGTTCCAAAGGAATGAGCCGATCCCAGCTGAGACACTATTTCATTAAATAATCAGAAAGATACTCTTTTTGTATTGTATGTATGTATGCAGAAAATATATTATTCCTTTGCCACCTATTTTCTTTCCCTCATCATAAACCTTAAAGGGAACAGTGATTAAATTAACGGTGTACTTAATTTTTAGTTTATTTTCTTCTCTTAATTTAATCAACTTGGCGTAATTGATGATGAAACTCCAGCAAGTTGGTGCCTCCAAAAGATGGGATGATTCTATAATTACTTGTATATAATTATTTTATTTTTAACTTTTGATTTACAGACCACCATTATTAAACAATTATAACTTGCATTAAAATCTAAAATAATTAAGTATTCAATTCACATTATCATTTGAAATTGGTATACCTAATTATTTAATCTTGTTTTAATAATAATCATAACTATATACCATCAAAATTTGATGTTTAAAGTTTAATTTTTGAACACATAATCATCCTTATCTTGTAGCTGTTGATTACTCCAAAATTTTCTTTCAAATACATATATTATATGAAAGATAATCACATTGCTTAATTAGCATATAGTCCTACGTAATTAGTAGTCTTCATGATAATTACCTTCTCATTCTCATTATTATTAATACAAGTGTTGTTCTTACTTATCTACTTTTGATCTAAAATTGTAGTTTCTCTCTTCTTCTTTTTTTAATTTAATGTTTTAAAATAGTAATCTCATTTCTATAATTAGTTTTTAATATTGTTCATCTTTTTATAGTTACACTCCTAAATATTAGAAAAAAAAAAATACACTCCTAAATAAAGAATTGTGGTATGAGTAAATAATAATAATAATTTTTTTTTTTACTATGAAAATCATAATAATTGTTGTAATCAATATTGATCAATTTTTTTTTCTAAATATCTTGATAAAATCAAATCAATTATGAGAAGTATAATATAAAAATAGCATAATTAAATTAATTAACTATTTTTAAAATTGTATAAAAATAAAATGCTACATCACATAAAAATATCTCTATAGAAAAAAATAATAATTATTTTTACAATGTTAAATTTCTAATCCCCATTGTTGTGGCCCCGCAATTTTTAAATCCATAAGCAATTTTAGTTTTGGTGGATAAATTAAAGATCAATCCCTGTGAGCCAATGATTTTTATGTTAGATAAAAATAGCACTTTTTACTAAATTTTGGACAAATCTAATCATATAGTTGTATTTTTTTGACAATAATAGCCATCTTTTTTGATTTGGGGTGTTTACTAATAAGTAAACACTAATATTTGCGGTGAGCAGTTTAGATATATATTTTAAAAATCTACTATGTATGAAAATTGTTATATATTAAATTCCTCCAATTTGCAACCGGCGGGCCGAGATAATAATAATAAAATGTTATGTTTGAAAAGAATAAAAATATATAATTTTATCAATAAAAAATTATGAAATAAAAAGTTAATCTATACAAAATAATAATAAAAAGATATACTACTTTTATGGGGAAAAAACGTGTCCTCCTTGCAAAAATTTATGGGTATAAGTTTACAATCAGTTTACGGTAGCTTACAACGAGTTTACAACATCTTAATGAAACATATGAAAAACTCTATTTGTAATAGATATTATATTTTTTAATGAATTCATAATCAATTTACATTATAATTATTGATGAGAAGTCAGCTTATCAATTTTTATATAACTAATATTAATAGAATATGCTCCAGAATGAAATTATTGCAAATTAATATGAAAAGTAAGATGATTTGTTTTATCAATTTTACAATAGGTTAACATGGTTTACAATAAGTTTGTAAAGTTTCATATTTTTCAATTATTAAAACTCATTCAGGTTTATAAAAATTTTACAATCGTTTTATTAATAATTATCAGTATATTAGATGTAAATAAGATATATATAAATAATTTACAACCCTCAATAATGGTTACATAATCTATTTTAGTTTATAACAGTTTATAATAAGTATACAATCAGCTTATACTCAAACAAAAAGAATAAAAACAATTATGATCTATTGAATTTCATGATGTAATTCTTGCAAATCTTGAATGAAATCGGTTCTTTAGTAAAAAAAAACAAAATGTTCAGAATGTTTCGCTAACAAGTTCAATTCAGGGTGATATGGGCAATTACCCCAAAGTTTTGGGGTGATTTCGTTCAAAAAAAAAAAAATTGAAGACAAACCTCGACTCGTTTGACCAACTGCTGACAGAATAGGAAACTTGTTGAGAGTGGCATAATTCATAATCACACACCATTGGTATTTCTTAGTTTTTGATATGCTGAATCAATGTACCTGGACACATCCTGCAATGCCTACCCCTCTCTGCTTTAAATTCTCCTCTTCCTTTACTTTCTCCATTTCTAAACAATTGCGCAGTCCTACCCGGACAATCTCCCACTACCCTTCCGTCATGGCCGGTTTATCCTCCTCCGCTTCCGTAACCGAAAAAGATGCCGTTTCCGGTCAGAACGAACTGAACCAGAAGACTCAGCAGCCATTACAAGTAAACCCCAGTTGTTTTTTTTCGTTATTCTCTTCGTTTTGAGCTTAATTTGTACGCATTGGTATATTTTTTTTTTCCAACATGGATTTAGGGATCTTGGCCTTTTTTTTTTTTTGAGACCCTTTGCATCTGTGTCTTGGTTTAAATTTTTATGGCTTTCCTTTCCTGGCTGAAAGTTCTAAAAATTAACGTTTTGATTGATTATTGGCTTTTTATTTTTGTGAAAAATTAGTGAAAGTTTTAGACTTTGATTCGATTAGAGGAGCTACAATTTTTCTTACTTCCATTTGAGAAGGGACAACATAATCTCTGCAAAATCTAGTTTTATCTAATGTCCCAATTGTTTAGGATACAATCTATGCTAATGCAGAGCGCAAGCTGTTTGCTTTTCAGCTAGCTTTTTGTGCTGTTTGGACTGAATTGTAAGAACCTTAACGAGGGATTGTGGGCTATTACTTATTGCAAGACTTGCAAGTTACTTGTCATGGGTTGTACTGTTCAGCTTCTTGAACACTTTCTGTCAAGATGTTCTTTTGAAGTTCTCCTGAGTATCTCATCAAGCACCTTTGCATATTCTCTGTTGCTTATGAATTTGCTGATTGAAAGATTCAATTACATTTTCTTTTGATGCTGCTATCCTTTATTCGAACATTTTGCCCTTCTCTCAGGTGTCAAAGAGACTGGAGAAGTTCAAGACTACCATTTTTACGCAAATGAGCTCTCTTGCAATTAAACATGGCGCTATAAATCTTGGACAAGGGTTTCCTAACTTTGACGGTCCAGAGTTTGTTAAGGAAGCAGCTATTCAGGCCATCAGGGACGGCAAAAATCAGTATGCTCGTGGGTATGGAGTTCCGGAATTTAACTCTGCAATTGCTGAGCGATTCAAGAAAGATACTGGCCTTGTGGTAGACCCTGAGAAAGAAGTTACTGTAACATCTGGATGCACAGAAGCTATTGCTGCAACTATGTTAGGCTTGATAAATCCTGGTGATGAAGTGATACTATTTGCTCCTTTTTATGATTCTTATGAAGCCACACTCTCTATGGCTGGTGCTAAAATCAGAGGCATTACTTTGCAGCCTCCAGATTTTAAAGTGCCCATCGATGAGCTCAAGTCTACCATCTCAAAGAATACTCGAGCAATTCTAATCAACACACCACATAATCCCACTGGAAAGATGTTTACTAGGGAGGAACTCAATACTATTGCATCACTTTGCATTGAGAATGACGTTCTAGTTTTCACAGATGAAGTTTATGATAAGTTGGCTTTTGAAATGGATCATATATCTATGGCTTCCCTTCCTGGAATGTATGAGCGAACTGTAACTATGAATTCCTTAGGGAAGACATTCTCCCTAACGGGATGGAAGATTGGCTGGGCAATAGCTCCTCCACATCTGACATGGGGAGTGCGGCAAGCACATGCTTACCTCACCTTTGCTACCTCAACTCCAATGCAGTTTGCAGCTTCAGTGGCTCTTAGAGCGCCAGATTCATACTATTTAGAGTTGAAGAGGGATTATTCAGCAAAGAAAGCAATTTTAGTGGAGGGACTAAAAGCTGTTGGTTTTAAAGTATTTCCATCTAGTGGAACTTACTTCGTCGTTGTTGATCATACTCCTTTTGGTCATGAAAATGACATTGAATTTTGCGAATACCTCATCAAGGAAGTTGGGGTGGTGGCAATCCCAACCAGTGTATTTTATTTGAACCCAGAAGAGGGAAAGAATTTAGTGAGATTCACTTTCTGCAAAGATGAAGAAACTCTAAAGGCGGCAGTTGAGAGGATGAAGGAGAAGCTGAGGAAAAAATGATTCCTTTTATATGTCTGATGAAAATATTGGTGCTGTAATACTAATCATTTCAACTGAAGGTCAGTGGCATCTCTAGTCACTATTTTAATATTTAGTTCAGTATGAAATTATGGCATTTATTGGAATAAATAGATTTGTCTTAACCATGCTTGTAAACATTTAAATTTAAATGATATCTAGTCTTATTGCCACCAATTTTTTCTGAAATTAATCTTTATTAGCTTTTTTCTTGTTAGATTACTTGAGCATTAGTTCTGGTCTGTAGTGCTTACATATCTGGAAAGATCATTCTCCCATTCATTCACATACCTGCTCTTGGTTTTTCTCCCAGCATCACATTATAAGCTGAAAAATAAAACATTGCTGCATTGAAGTAATTTAAGCAAAGGGGGAAAAAAAATCTGCGGGAGTTTCTTTTTCTATCCTACCAGCATAAAACATTAAAACACAGAATATGCTCACAACTCCTTTAATTCTTCTGTTCATCTGCATCCTCCATTGCTATGTCTCAACTTGCTCCAATTGGAGGAGGGAGAATGGGGGGTTGGGATTCTCAAGAGCTAGATAACATGCTGCCTTCTGCCCTCTCCTAGTATGCATTAGTTTTTTCAATTTTAGTTCTGCCACATCTTCTGTCTCTTTGGATTCACTTCCAAATCTCTCTTTGCACCCACAACTTGAGCTCCCACTGCCATTGACCAAATACTCAGCATCAAAATCTCTAACTTGACCAACTTGGAAACCTTGTGGTGCTTTTTTGCCTTTTTTATGCCAACAACCGCAAGTCTTTGCAGCGGAAAGGATTAAACCTCTAGATGTAGTGCAGTATACACTTCAAGAACCTGACCTACTAATCAATCAGCTCGAGTTAGATCTGGGTCTATTGTTGTTCCAACACCAATTAAGCCTTCTTGAACTGCTAAATGCGACTCATTTTTCTGAACAAACAATGGTACAAACCCTACTAAAAATTGGTGTACACTTCTCATCTGTATCTACAATCCAGGGCAAACTTCAACAATTTGATTTGCCTTCAAGTCCTCCTTCTGGATACTGCCACCAACACAGCTGATCTTATCATTACCAAGACTTGTTTTTTATAACATTAAATGAACTGATTATAGTGATATTAAGTGGTTGGTGCAGTTCCCATCTGGGGATGGGAATTCTTTTGACACTCTACTGCCAAACTACATTGATTTTAAGTTTGAGTGGTGCAGATTTTGGTATTAAAATTATGTTCTCAGCACGAATCCCTTTAACAAATTTTCTGACTATTTGATACTTCTTTAGCAAGTAGCTCATTGTTCTGAACACAGTCAACTTTGTTTTGAAGAATTATAATATTATTTCGTTGCATGATGCGGTGAGCGACAAAATTTTCAATAGTTTGAGGTTGAGGCATTGCTCTTTAGCAGCTATTAAAAGTATGTCCATCCTGGACAATGCAGGAATGAGATGTGCCTCGGAAGTTGAATTCTTCCATGTTTAGTTTAGGCTTTTCTCAGGGAGCATCATCTTCCTTGTTGCTTTCATAGGACTTGTCTGGCCTAGGGACTTGCAAATCTTGGCATTGGCGTAATATTCTCTTCCATTAATTTCATTCCCATTATTCTTTTTAAATTAGTGCTTTCTTTATGGAACAGTTGTGCTTGAAATCTTTCATTGAATGCCATCTAATCTAACATTTTTGATCGAGTTACTTATCACACTTTTTTTCCCTTCCATGGAAGCCGGTTGAAGCACTTCTTCTTGGTGCCACTTTACTCCCCCACCAAGCTTAAAGCTCGTCGTTTGACGATCACTAGAACCTACACTCCCGACATGAAGATTATTATTATTATTAACTGTTGTTTTTAGAAAACAGAGAAAAAAAACGATACTTGAGTGGGAATTTTCTATATTTTGGCAGCTGGTTGACCCAAGTTGAACAAATTACACATTTAAAATGTATGAAGCAATTGGAGCAGCCAAAAGCCAGGAAATGAGGCACTACAGGCAAAGTTGAAAGATGAGGACCAATGGAAAAAGGAATATGCCAATTATTTGGATCGTCATTTTAGTGCCACTTCACATTATTTCTTTCTAATAGTTGACCTATCCTACTCTCTCTCTCCATTATGCCTTTCTGATTCCGTAAATTTTTAATTTTACTTACAATTATGACAACTTAACTTATTAATTACCAAGCTTAATCATCCTCCACTATAGTCCCAAGGTATCCCATTTATATATCATAACTCAAATTAATCTACCTACAATTACAATCAATAAATTGGATGTAGAATTCAAGTGGTTATTTATTTATTATAGATATATGTACACTGGTTATTTATTTATACCATCTAATTGATTAATTAATTACCAAGTACAATTTATTTCTTATATGATTGAAAAATCAATATTGGACTTTCATGATATATAATCTAATGTTGCAAAAGTCTTAATCAATTATCAAAAGAATGTCTGAATTTAGGATGTGGACATATAGGGTGTTTGCATAATTATTATTCGAATTAAACCGGAAAATAGGTATGTGTGAACATAAGTATTTTTTAATTTGAAAAACAAGTACGGATAATAGGTATGCGAATTGTGAGTGTTTAATTCATTAACAACGAATTAGAATGCGTGTTTAAATAGAGCTCAACCGATGATTGACATATGTCGTGTTTAGTAACCATAGACTACCTCAATCACTTTCCTCCGGCTGTACCACAGGTCATGTTGTGGACTTCTATCTCAATGTGTTTCACCTTATAGTTTGGTTCCTTCATAATATTTGGCATAATAAGCACCGCAATATCTTTGGACTTCATTTTTCTGTCCTCGTTCTCAACGCGCCCGCAAAGTCGTGCTCCTCCACCTATTTAACCATCCCCCATAACCCTAACATGACTATTTAGACGTTGTTATACTCCACGTCACCTATTTAACCATCTCCCATAACCCTAAACATGACTATTTAGACGTTGTTATACTCCACGTGTAAGTTGCCCCGCGCAATTGTTTCGGGAATACTTAGGCTCACGAGTTACACATTCCGTTGCCCACATTTTTTTCTTTTGTCAATTGTTCAGTACATCATGTCTCTCGACCATGCAACTGCAACATCTTTGCTCTTGAAATATATTCTGACGTCAATACTCTTGTACTTTCATCCCACATTTGAAGCTCCTTTGCATTCTCCTCTTCCGGGTCTTCTTCGCCTATATCACCATAGACAAAATGCCTCAATGTTGAAGGTACATCGGTCTCACTATCGATACTATCGTTTGATGACACGTACTCTTCATCACTACTAAAACCACTCCCCACAGACATCTCCTCCTCTTCCTCTTTTCCAATCTCCTCATTTTCCCATTCATCCGGACTGTAAACCGCTAAATTAACATCCTCATTTGCATGTTCTGTATATCCCGAGTCGATACTTTCATGTGTATCACCACTTGTTTCCCCTATGACAAATGGTTTGAAAACAGTAGCAACTCGAACATTGACAATTTATTCCATTGTTACATACAATTGTAGCGAATTGAATGCATACAAGTATAACAACAGAACAGTCTTATCGTCCTGCATAATAATATATCACCTGGCGCCATTGTATTCTGTCCATATCATAGTAAAATGTAGTCGCACCATGTTTTTATTCACCCGAAAAATTGTGCATACCTGATCAATAAGTTGATCGAAAGACAATTGAGTATCGATGTAGATTGTTGTGTCAGTGCAACTGTAATTCAGACCAACTATGTCATCCACAAGTGAAAATGCAATGCTCTAATATATATTTAACGGAAATATAGACAGAAATATTTTTGAACAGTATGAAAAAAATACAAGCTTTCTTATAAAATTACAGATTTTTTTTTAACTGCTCTGGCTGTTCTGGGTTCTTCTATTGTTATTATTAACATGAAGTTTGCATAATAAGTTTGAGAATTAATTTTCTGCACATTTTTGTCAGCACTTGTAAACGTGTTAACTGCTCATTTGTCATTTTCAAAAAAGTTAAGTTCGAAAACTATTTATCCAAACTTGTATACATGCACATTTTGTCAGCACTTATATACGAGTTAGTAGTTTATTCACTATTTTAAAAAATTTAAGTTCGGATACTAATTATTTGAACTTTTGTGGTTCAGACACGTGTCTCTTTTTCAAATTTAAACACGCTGTCAGTTAATTAAAATACTTATTATCAGAATTTATAAGTTTGCACAACAAGAATCCAAACTCTTAAGTTTAAATGAAAAATTCAGATAATTATTATGCAAACATATTATATTTATCCACATTTCCACCAAATTTTTTTTTTTTTTAATTCACCGTTTGAATGTGGGCACGTATGAGAAAAGCACCCACACATCAATAGGTGAATGGGGATACTGAAATCTAAGTTTTTCATTTTATTGGACATATTTAGATAATATTTTCTATAATTTTTTTAAAAGACATACCATATTCTATTTATGATTAGTCACTTTCAATCATTTCAAAATGATTCCCTGCTAATTATAATATTTAAAAATTTGAACATTTTAATTGCATAATTAAAAATTAGTTATCCAAATGTGAAATAGTTCACTCATTAAAATATGTGAAACATCTACATTATATATAATTATAATTAACTGTAGTATTAATTGTAGTATTTAAGTTTTGTACTATAAAAATACACATCTCAAGTATTAATATGTTATGCTTTTTAGCCATCCTAAGCTTGTATTTTAGCGGTAAAAATTTTACAAAAACATTAATATATATGGACAAATCTTATAAAATATACAAAAATTAATTGAGTTTTATTCATTTATTTCTTATAATTTGTTAATTATTTTTCAAATTATTAACATTGCGGGGTATGTTATTTAAGAAGTGAACCTCCACAAAATAGAAAAATATATAATTAGTTTGTGCCAGAAAAAAAGGTCATTATGCTCTAAAGTATAAAGCTTAATATATTCTTTTGCATAATAAAAAACAAATAATTGTCCTATCATTGTTTTGTATCTATAATTTAGCCTTTTTTCTTTGTTGAATGCTCATAAATTAAATAAATGATTCACAATTAATTTACACTTATAATATTATCTAAAAAAAATTATATATAGAAGTATTAATTGAGAAAGCATAATTAAAATTTAATTATATCAAAGGGATTCCCCATCTTTACATCTAATCATATCTATGGAGCAATTAAAGGGAACATGTTCTATGTCAAATAAAGATTCTTTTTCGTATTTTTTCACACTACATTTTAGAAGATTCAATGATTGTTATTATTATTTGAAATATAAATATAGGTTGTCATTTTAGAGAACATATATGAAAGATCAAGAGTATATATAAATTAGTTTTCTATAAAGTTACATTTTTTTTTTTATAACAAAGTTCTATAAAATTACATGAAAGGGTTGGATTATACATGCATGCAATACAATTGCGAGCTTAAGTTTACAGAGAACATAGCAAACAGTCTTAAAGTGATTGGTATGTTCTCATTTGATTTGTATATATATTAAGTATATATTCCTTGTATCGTTAATGTGATTAGTCATTGGAGACTTTACAATTATATTATTCCTATTGATAGGGACACTCACACTCATGCATATATGCTTTAAAAATCAGGTTTTTTTACTTACAGAATTTGGGCTAAGTGTTAAATGATTTGCGTTGTTTAATACCAGATGCAGCTATTGGGAAATTACAATTACTAGGTGCGCAACGTGGGTCGGGGTCGGGTTCGGCTTAGTGGATGCAACGCCTTGAAAATCACTTATAATAGTTATTGTAAAGTTTCCTATCGACATCACTCGATATCACTGAAAAAGAAAGAAGTATAAGAAATGGGGAAAAGGCTTAGTTTACAAAAGTTTGACAACTAGTTTATAATCAATTTCAATATAGATTTTTTCTAAAACAAAACTCAACATAATTTTTTTTATTGAAAATGAATTTATTAGGTGAGGAAAGAAAAGTAAAATTTTATAAAAAGTTGAAAAATAAAAACTAAAAAGTGACCTTTTTATAAAAAAAAAAGTAAAAAAGAAAAAAAGATTAATTTATGGAAAACCTTTTTCTAGGGAGAAAGAAATTATTTTACTTTGTAGTCTATCATTAATTTTTTTTCGACTTTATTATTTATTAGACAAAAATAAAACCAATAAATTAATAAAGGAAGAGAATATGCACGTGTTAACTGAATAAGCTATAGTTTGAAATATTTCAAAGTAAGGATTTGTATTAAATATTATAAGCTATTCGGCATTTCATAATATTCTAGTTCTAGTCTTCTAAGTTAAGAGGACGATTATGAAATTAGGGAATTTTTAAATTACCAAATTTTAATTTATGTCTTTATTGTTGTAGCTTACAAATCTCTATGTACGTTCGCTGCAAATCTTTTTGGAAGATATATTTATTTAATTAATAGAATTAAAAAGATATAAATTTAATTAAAAAGAGAGTTTTGATTAGGTTTAAGGAATTTTTCTCTTGAAAAAGGGGAGGCTTTTTAACGTGGCGACCATGTTGTTGTTGATGCGCATGAGAAGAGATGGCCTTCTTTTTGTTTTCGGCTTTAGAAACTTCCTGCTTTAATGGGGATTATTCAAATATGAGGAAGGGAACATTAGGGTTTTTGCTCTCCACCAATCAACTTGCGCCATTTTGTACTTTTAAATATTCACAGGACAAGTGTAACCTAGCTACAGGTAATTCGAATTTTGAGGTCTCAGATTCTAAAACTTTCTGTCCGTTGAATAAATTTCTTCAGGTCTCTCCTTTTAGCTATATTTTCAGTATAATATCAAATCAACTTATTATGCCCATTCAGTAATGTATTACGTATCATAAATATATGATAGGTTTGGTGTTATAATAAAGTATTTGCCTATATTTTATGGGAGAGATTAAAAAAATGAATGCTTTGTAAAGAGTAAAGAAGGTTGCTTCCCTTTATTCTGAAGAGAGGTGAGAAAGAATCTTAATAAGTATTTGTGTATATGTAGTGTATATATATATATATATAAATAAATATATGACAGAAAGAAAGAATCTATCTCTCTATATAAATCTTGGAACCAGAGGAACAAGAGAAGCAATCTTAATTTCCTCAATTTTTTTTTCGGGAGATTAGGGAGGTAACCTTGAAGCTAGTTCAAACTAGTGGAAAGGTTGTCTGCAGAAAAATCTGTAGTCTTTTTCTTGTTTCTTTAAAAAAAAGAAAGGAAAATAGCTAGTGTAGTAGTGTTAAATTAAGATCGGAAAATCAAGAAATGGCTCGTGGAAAGGTTCAGATGAAACGCATAGAAAATCCGGTGCACCGACAGGTAACTTTCTGCAAGCGCCGATCAGGGCTCCTGAAGAAGGCTAAGGAGCTCTCTGTGCTGTGTGATGCTGAAATTGGGCTGCTCATTTTCTCCGCCCATGGAAAGCTCTATGAACTCGCCACCAAAGGGTATTCTTGTCTTGTCTTTTCTTTTCTATACATATATATACAACTCGTCCCTAATAACAGATAATAATAATTGATTGGTGCAGAAGCATGCAAGGCCTTATAGAAAGGTACACGAAAGCCACCGGAGCTTCATTGCTGCCTGACCAACCCAAAGAGACCCAAACTCTTGTACGTATTTTTCTTTCCTTAATACATAAATTTAATTGAATTTTCAGATTGTATAAATTTTACTTCAACTATTTATTTTTACACACTTGTATTGTATGGTTAGATACTATTAAATGTTAATGTTATTAGAATTACAATCTAAATTATCTTATGACTTAATATAAAATAAAATTAATAATATTTGTGAATTCAATATTTAACCCATCCGACATTAGTACTTACTTAGCATATTCATATATTATAAATAATTATTATACTACAAGTATTAAATTATGTAACTCAATCAATTCGATCATTCATTCATTTTAATAAATTTTGATCATGTACTTAATCTAGCGTAAATTCCTGTTAAACAAAAATCATAAATTCAATTAATTTTTATGCTAAACTATTAATTATACAACTAACTTTATTTAGTCATTGCTCTAGAATTTTTATATTCTCTTTGTCTGCCCATCTGATTAAAAAATAGACTTCTCAAAAGTATAAATTAAATATTATATATAGTTTTCTAATATAATTATGAATCAATTTTGCTTTCTTACAGTCACATCCTAGTATTAATACAAGTAATTAATTTTTTTAGTAATATTATTTTATTAATATTAGAAGTCTATATTTATTAGTGGGATGGAAATAATAAGAATTATAGTAATAGTAAAATAATGTGGCATCAGATGCTAAGTTATAATGGTCTGGAAAATGATGCGCAAGAAATTGAGAATCGTCCCACCATTTGCAGTCTACAACTTCAATATCAAGCTTCCATAACTGAATCTTTTAGATGATTTATGGAAGCAGTTTTCAAAATAGTAAACTTTGCGTCAGCCTACAATAATAATAATAATAATTAGTGGTGAATTAGATAAAAGAAAACTAGTTTATTGTGTTAATTAATTATGTGTAGGATGCAAAAGAGGAGATCAACATGCTGAAGAATGAGATTAACATACTCCAAAAAGGACTCAGGTACATTGCCATTCATTATTTTCAGTATGTATAGCTTCAATTTTTTAGACTCAAATTGTAAGATATGTGCAGGTATATTCTTAGCGGAGGAGAAGCAGAAATGACAATGGATGAACTGTTAATACTGGAAAAGAATCTCGAAATCTGGATCTGTCATGTCCGCTCAACTAAGGTATGCATCATCAACGATTTCTCATATACATATATATATATATATATACTTTGGGACTAATTGCTACCAAATTCAACACAGATGGACATAATGTATAAAGAGATCCAGCTTTTGAAAAATAAGGTTAGTCTTTAATTCATTTTCAACTATATAATTGTATTATTACATATTATCATATATTTTATCTTTTTATAAATAATAATAGTAATAAATTAGTTTAGTAATACAATATTGGTATATATAGAGACATGTTATAAATTTTATTTTATAAAAGAATACTAATTGACTCCCTATATTTTTTTTTTATATATATATATATATAAATTAATGTCAACATAAAACATCTGGAATATAAGTGATAATTAGATAAAATATGGAACCTAAGTTTGTATATTCTTTTATTTGTAAGAACTAGCTTCATAAGGATCAAACGATAACTGTAATGAAATTTCTTTCTACCTAATCTAATAAAATGAAACAAAATTGCAATAAATGTCAACTTTCGTCAGTTGCATGAGATATTTTTTTCCCCATATGTTTTATATCTATCTATTTACATCAAAAGAAGAATTATTAATTTATGGTACCATAGTTAATAAAATAAATTAATTTTTCTGTGTCTAGGAAGGGATACTAAAAGCTGCAAACCAATATCTCCAAGATAAGGTAAAAAAAAAATATTTAATGCAAAATGTATAAAAATAAAATTAAAACTATAAATGAAACTTACGATTTTTATTTTTATTTTTTTGCAGATAGAGGAGAACATTGAGATTACTAACTTTGCATCAGTGACCACTAATATTCCACATCCACTAACTATACAAAACGAGATATTTCAGTTTTAGGATAAGATTTTTTATTATTATTACTAGTATGCATGTTTAATACAGTCAGTGAGATATTTTGCGTGGTTAACGTATTGTTCAAGTCTATCTAGGTTGCTTTCCAGATTGTTGTTTTGCCAATAATAATACTGTTTTTAAACTTAATTACAATTACTATTACTCAGAATTTAATATAATTATGTGGTTTATATTTAATTTGCATTTATTTGTATTCCCATAAAAAAAGTAAGCAACATAAGCATGTGAAAAGTTCAAGGGCCAAAATGAACTTAAACTGATATAGGCGTAAATTATGGAATGAACAAAGTTTGCTTATGCAAGAACATGGACATAAAGAGTAAGAAATGACTGATGCAATTACAAGAGATCCAATTCTCCTAGAATAAGTTACCTAAGCATCTGATTCAAGAAATGGGTAATCAGTATAACCAATCACAGGATCAGATATGTAAAATGTTTCTCTATTGTACTTGTTCAGAGAAGCATTAAGTGCAAATCTTTTTGGTAAATCCGGATTAGCTAGGAAAATACGACCATAAGCAACAAGATCTGCGCGATTTTCTTCTACAGCTTTGTTTCCATCTTCCCTGTCGTAACCTCCAGCAGCAATGAATGTACCTTTGAAAGCTTTTCTCATGGGCAGCAGACTCTCTTTACATTCAGCTTTTTCCCCGACCGTTATCATTCTTGGCTCAACCATGTGGCAATAAAGGATTCCATATTTGTTTAAGGATTCAGCCATGTAAAGTCCTAAGGCTTTCGGATTTGAATCTCCTGACTCCGCATAGCTCGCGAATGGAGATAATCTAATCCCAACTTTATCTGCCCCAATTTCATTGGTCACAGCTTCAACTATTTCCAGAGCAAAACGGCACCGGTTCTCTAGAGAACCACCATATTCATCTGTTCTATCATTCACTGAATCTTTCAAAAACTGGTCAATAAGGTAACCATGAGCCCCGTGGATCTCAACTCCATCAAAACCTGTGAAAAACAAAAATGGAAAACAAACAGTTTGAGTGAATTAAAGCATATAGAGAATTTGTTTTGTTCCAGATAAAAGAATTAACTCTAATCTCTAAATAATTGAGCAAAACACATTGGTCTGGGAGAAATTTTTGCAACAAGTGTTTTAGCTTCAGAAAGAACAATCTACCAGCTTCTACAGCATTTCTGGCTGCCAGTCTAAAATCGTTCACAATTTGAGGTATTTCATCTGTTCTTAGTCGCCTAGGTGGTGTGTACTCTGCAAAATCGATGCCATTAGCACGGAGTTGAGGGGTCAAAGGTTTGTCTGTACAAGAGATTGGAGCCTGCCCATTTGGCTGAAAACCTGAATTCAGAGAAATAATAGACAAAAATAAAGATACAGATAAAAAAAGAAAGCCCTTTGGGATGTATATACTTCTCACTAAATAACCAACTTCAATAAAGGCTACACGAGAAAAACAAAGAAATTGAGCAGAGGAACCTCTCTAATGTCAGTAAGAGGTAAACTTAATTAGATGACTGCTCTAGCAGGCACTGCCAATATTTGGCAGTTGGTGTTTTCGCCATTTTGAGCAGGTTTGAGGCAAACAACATGTGCGAATTTGCATTTCAGATAGCACCAACAAAAGACACAAGTTCCTTCCGAGCGTTTTATGAGTAGAAAAGAAATACAGTAGCTATCATGCATCAGGAAACATCAGAGAAGTAAAGTGCTACATAAGCTTAAATCATAAGGATAGGATAGAGCAATCTTATAGAACATATTCTCATAGGATAGAGCAATCTTCCTCAAAGTACAACCATTGCTGTTACCTCACTAAATTTACTGGATAAAGTTAAAAAGACTCCCAAAGAGCAACCGGTGCCTACCAATTGAAGCCAGAATAGTAAAAAACAACAAGCCAAATTGAAACCAGAACATACCTGAATTTGAAACTCTTCCAACATGCCAAATTTGACAAAAAAAGATACCGCCTTTGGCGTGAACAGCATCAACAATGGGTTTCCATGCCTCAACTTGTTCCATGGTCCAAATACCAGGAGTATCAGGATACCTTTAGACCAAAAATATTATAATCAAAATTAAATATCAAAGAAAATAATACTAAACTTTACTAAAACAACTTGGTAAATAAGAACTAACACAGGAGAGTTTCAAAAAGAATACCCTTGAGCAGTATCAGAAACTCCAGTAGCTTCAGCTATAAGAAGACCACCTTTTGTGGCTCTTTGAGAGTAATATAAAATGGCATGTGGCTGAGGAAGATTGTGGTACGACCTCTGCCTGGTTAAAGGCGCTAGAACAACTCTGAAAAAAACAGACATCAAATGTTCTCATCATACAACGAAAAGTTCGATCAAAATGCTTCAGCAGTTAACAAGCTAGAACAGTTTGATGAAAATCATTACGCAATGAATCTGCTATCCATTGGAAAGGATACATTGATTTTGAGAAAACAATTCCACCGTTCTTAAGGTCCAATTTCGGATAAAAGAATGGGATTTTAACAAAAGAGTATGACTGATGAAGAATAATAAGAAATCAACATAACTAAAGCTTCATACTTTTTCAGGCAGCCAAGTACACTACAGCCCCTATTTTGTTCATTAGACCATTTTCATTAAAATCAACCAATTATGCCTTGCATTGGTAAATAGTAGTACTAGTTCTAGAAAACAATGTCTACTCTTCTCAGATACAAGTTCAGTTAACAGAATTGGATTCTCTAAAAAATGGGAAATTTAAAATGCCCAAAAGCTTAAAAGTATAAAACTGCCAATTTAATTTACAGAGAAATTAAATTCTGAAAATACCCAACAAAAATATCAAAACTGACGCAAAGAATGAGCGCATTACCTATGAGAAAGATCAAACTTCCCCATTTTGTAGGGTGTTAGCAGAGGAATAGTAGGAGATTGAGCAGACATTGTAGTGTTATTATGCTCCTGTTCCAGTACCTTGTTCTCAGCACTCATTTGTAATTGTTAAGGACAACCTTGTAATTCAAAATCCCCTCTTGGGTAACTATAATGGTGAAGAGTAAACAAAAGCAGAATGAACGAATGAAGCAGAGAAATGAGAAATTGGTATTTAAAGAACCCAATAACCGACCAGTCACGGTGGCCGGGGAAACCAACGACTTTTTTTTATTGGTACTTTATGAATGAACGTAGACCTATTCAATCGCCTCATTCAATTCAATCATAAAGCTTGCTTCTTTTTTTTTTTCTTTCTCCCTCTCTCTTTCGCTTTGACGTAGCAGATGACGAATGCCTTTGAATGTTATATCGTCAAACTTCACATGTCGGCGAAATCGGTACTGATGGCGTACATTTCACTTAACTTCATTTCACTCGCAAATATATGAATTATTTATCGAGTATATATTTTAAAATAGGTAAAAAATAATTTAGATTTTTTTCATAAATATGTGCTATTACAATCAAAATTAATATATTTATAATCAGTTAAAAAAAATGGTTTAGATAAAATAAAATTTGTTAATTTTTATAGTTTTCAGTAAAAATGGATAAAATATTATAATTTTTGTAAAACATATAGACAAAACATACTATTATATAAAATACAAAGATAGATTAATTTATTTTTGAAAAATGTATGAACAAAATAATATTTTATCCCTTATTTATTTATATTTTTTGCACATACTATTCATCTAATATACATAACTAAATTATCAAATATAAGACTTACTAAATATGATTAGGAACTATAAAATTACTTACTTGTACCTTCAATTATTTTTAAAATAATATGAATTTTTTTATTATTATTTTTGCTGCAATCAACACCACGAACCGATGATGATTAGAAATTGAATTTATGGAAAAATAAATAAATAGCACTTTTCTTTTTTAACCGAAAATAAATAGCACTTTTCAAAATTTATAATTAAATAAATGTTAAAAAAATTAAGAAAAGGTTATGTTTGGTTAACATTAAAATTTAATTTCAAAACTCCCATCATGCATATATCATATCGTGTTTAGCGGTGATGAATGCAGAAAATATAAATATTATTTGTTTTACATACTCCATTTCTAATGGGAAATGAATAATTACAAAAATATTAAAAATTGGAACCTCTCAATGCTCAGAAATGAATAATATAACTGTATAAAGAATAACAAGACTAAACATTGGAATCCAGAAATGGATAATCAGTATAACCAATCACAGGGTCTGATGTGTAAAATGTTGCTCTATTATACTTATTGAGCGGAGCATTAAGTGCAAATCTCTTTGGTAAATCTGGATTAGCTAGGAAAGAACGACCATAAGCAACAAGGTCTGCGTAGTTTTCTTCTACAGCTTTATTTCCTTCTTCCCTGTCATAAGCTCCAGCAGCAATGAATGTACCTTTGAAAACTTTTTTCATTGGTAAAAGACTGTCTTTGCATTCGATTTTTTCTCCGAGTGTTGTCATTCTCGGCTCAACCATATGGCAGTATAGAATTCCATATTTGTTCAAAGATTCTGCCACGTATTGTCCTAATGCTGCAGGGTTTGAATCTCCTGACTGTGCATGATTTGCAAATGGAGATAATCTAATCCCAACTTTATCAGCCCCTATTTCATTGGTTAGAGCTTCAACTATTTCCAAAGCAAAAAGGCACCGATTCTCTAGAGATCCACCATATTCATCTGTTCTATCATTCACTGAATCTTTCAAAAACTGGTCGATAAGGTACCCGTGAGCTCCATGAATCTCAACTCCATCAAAACCTGTCAGGAAGAGAGTAGCTTGAAACAATTGAACCAATACTTGTTTATAGGTGTCTTAGTTTAGAAAAGAAAGCCTACCAGCTTCTATGGCATTTCTAGCAGCAACTCTAAAATCATTCACAACTTGTGGAATTTCATCTGTTCTTAGTTGCCGTGGAGGTGTGTACTGTGAAAAATCTATGCCATCGTCATCAATTTGGGGGTTGAAAGGTTTGCCTGTACTAGAGATTGGAGCCTGCCCATTTGGCTGGAAAACTGAACAGAGAAATAATAGGTTAGTGCTGCTAATTAAGCCAAATTCATAAGGATCATATTATTGCAGAAAGGGTAAACCCATAATGATGAAAAAAACATTAAATTTAAGCTGCAGAAACAATGACCAAAATCCAAACCTGAATTTGAAACTCTTCCAGCATGCCAAATTTGACAAAAAAAGATACCACCTTTGGCATGAACAGCATCTACAATAGGTTTCCATGCGTCAACTTGTTCTTTGGTCCAAATACCGGGAGTATTAGGATACCTTTAAACCAAAAACATTATGATAAAAATTAAACATCTGCAAGCTATGAAAGCACATAATACCAATTTAACAATCTAGCAAAGAATTACCCTTGAGCAGTGTCAGAAACTCCGGCAGCTTCAGATATAAGAAGACCACCTTTGCTGGCTCTTTGCGAGTAATACAATATGGCATGCGGCTGAGGAACATTGTGGTAAGATCTCATCCTGGTTAAAGGAGCTAGAACAACCCTGAAAGTAGACATTAATAAGATAGACAAAAAGATTAGTAATTACTCTGGTTTATCCATTAAAATCAAGTAATCAAATTCTCTGTTTCTAAAATACAGTTAAATAAAACAGACTACAAAAGGTATTACTCATAATGGATAAAAAATTTGTAACTATCTTGGCTATGAACAACAAAATTCGATAATTTCAAAAACAAAAAATATTAATTCTTCCATTTAGGACTTTTCACAAACAGGTATTACATGCAAATTATACACAAGAAACATCAGAACCCACTAGCAGTAGTGCATTACCTATGAGAAAGATTAAAATTTCCCATCTTGTAGGGGGTTAGCAACGGAATAGCAGGAGGAGACTGACAAGCCATTGTACGGGGTTTTGAAAAGAGAATAATACTTCAGTATTTTAATCTCTGGTTTGCTAATAATAAATGGTGAAAATTGAAGAGGAAACAAAAGCAGAAGAGATTGAGGTTTAAGGGAAATATCAAACTGGTATTTAAAGAGCCAAAGAACTGACAATTGAATGACTGAGATGATGAAAGTTTATTTCTTTGCATTTTTTAGTTCGACGTACATGATGGCGAATGGTCTTTTAGGTGGCATTATTTTGTACTTTTGTTATGATATTTTATACTTACCACGACAAAATGCAAAATATGTGTGGCCAATAATATTTTTAAACCCCTGCACTACTATCTTTTTATGCATATGCACCCTCACCCTCCTTCCAAAAGAAACCAGGATCGAATCCCCTCGGATCAAATGCCAAGCAGTAACAAAAGAGAGCCTAAATGCTTCTGGTATGTCAGATCATTTTATAATGCAAAATCAAGAATATATTGTCATTATTTTTACATATTCATCCATAATGTTTTAAGAATGACAATTGTTTATACCATTACCCAATAAAAATAAAAATAAAAGAACTGTTTTTGTCCATCGAAGAACTCAGGAAAAGCTAAATCTTTTAAAAATTAACTATCTCTAAGCCAGAACAGATGACTTCAATATTAGATAATACAGGCGTACTTAACACAATTACCATTAGTAACTTCTAAATTTGAGGGAATAGTTCCAATTTCTATTGTTCTATCCATGGTCTTCTGATAATATTAGCAATGGTGCACAATAATATCCAAACATGAAATCAAGCCCTAACATTACAACAGAGAATTTACACAGAAGTAAATGATAAAGGCAAATTAGAGAAGTTAAGTTTTAATAATCTCTCTCACCATTAGACCCAGATCGCTTGCCTTTCTTGATCTTCTCAAGCTGAATCTGCGTTTCTGTAAAAATTCGCATCCTTTCCATTTCCAAATTTTTGGCAAATTTCATCCTTTGCTTCTCCAAATCCAACATGTGCCTCAATTTCTCGATTTCAACCCTCTCATACACCTCTCCGAATCTTTCAATAGCTCTAGCCGATCTCCTTATGCCCTCTCCTTCCTCATCTTCCTCGCTTTCCCTCTCTCTCTCCCTTTCTCTTAATTCCTCTTCCTCTTCTTCGCTCTCCGACTCCGCAGTTGCTGCAGCGGCAGCAGCAGCAGCAGCCATCGCCGAGTAATTCATCCGGAAATAACCATCGTTCACTTATGTGCATTATTTTGCATAGACCAAAGTTTGCCAGTAGATAATAAAATTTTAATTATTTTTGAAAACTAAAATAAAATTTTCATTTTTAGGAAAGTCAAATAATTTTATGAAAAATTATACAAATTTCTTATAAAATGGTACTTCGACCTAATAAAACATCAAACATTATCTAAAAAATATTAATCAACACTTTTTTTATATATATATATATATATATATAAATACGATCTAGATCTAGTTGTCAAAAAAAAATTAAATATGATATTTAACTGTATTTTATTTAAAAAATAACGGAATCCGGACGGCATAATAACGTAATAGCAACAGATCCGTCACTTATTTGCTAGATAATCGCTATTCATTAGCGACTCACTTATAGCTACAGAATTCCGCCTAAGTTTCCCTGTAATTTCGTAGCTAAAGCAATTTCTTTTATAGTGATTAAAGGTTCTTATGTAAATTAAATGATTTTGATCCCATCTCCTATTTTGAGTGCATTAGTTTGAAACAGATGGAAGTAAGTAGTATTAACCATAAGAAAAATTCTTATTGCTGAAGTTATTTATACTGAAGTGAATAAGACATTCAAATGAATACTTGTTCAGAAGAGCATTAAGTTGAAATCTCTTTGGTAAATCTGGATTAGCTAAGAGAAGAGCATTAAGTTGAAATCTCTTTGGTAAATCTGAATTAGCTAAGAAAAGGCGGCCGTAAGCCATAAGGTCTGCATGGCTTTCTTCTACAGCTTTATTTCCATTTTTCCTGTCATACCCTCCAGCAGCTAAAATGTTGTATTGGTTTGAAGAAATTATTAACTGTAATGATTGAATATGAAAATAACTTTATTTTTTTAAAATATTTTTCCCATCCAACGAATCATAGTTCACTAGTGAATAGTGATATAGGGAAGTACCGAAAGTAGCTTGAGATTACTACAAAAATAGTCCAATTTTAGGTTTAACTAAGCATAAATGTCCATACAATAATAAACAATTCTAATCCAAGCAAGAAACATAAACTTTTAACCCAAAATAGCCAGTAAGGTGGCAAATTTCCATTACATAATACATTGTAGAAATAAAATAAATGACAGTTCCAAACTACAAGGAAACCAAATGTAAAAGGGCATAATAAAACATTATTTCTGTATATAGCACTTACAAAAGGGCATAAATATAGCTCTCCCACTGTCAGAAAAGGAGAATACATTCTGATTACAGAATGGCAATATTAAGCTTTTAATTCAAGAAATGGATAATCAGTATAACCAATCACAGGATCAGATGTGTAAAATGTTTCTCGGTCGTACTTATTCAGAGGAGCATTAAGTTCAAATCTCTTTGGTAAGTCTGGATTAGCTAAGAAATGGCGGCCGTAAGCGATAAGGTCTGCATGGTTTTCTTCTATGGCTTTATTTCCATTCTCCCTGACATAACCTGAAGCAGCAATGAAGGTACCTTTGAAAGCTTTTCTAATTGGCACAACACTTTCTTTACTTTCCGATAGTTCAACTGCTTTCGTTCTTGGCTCAATCACGTGCAAATATAGAAGTCCATATTTGTTTAAAGCCTCTGCCATGTAAACTCCTAAAGCTTCAGGATTTGAATCTACTGATTCCATGTAATCCGTAAATGGAGATAATCTTATTCCAACTTTATCGGCTCCTATTTCACTGGTTACAGCTTCAACTATTTCCAAAGCAAAACGGCACCGGTTTTCCAGAGATCCACCATATTGATCTGTTCTATCATTCACCATATCTTTCAAAAACTGTTCAATGAGGTACCCGTTAGCCCCGTGAATCTCAACTCCATCAAAACCTGTCAAAAGTTGCAAACAAATTCTTAAAGAGAGAGTCTTTATATTTTGGGATCAGATTTTTGGTTTAGAAATAAATCATACCAGCTTCCATAGCATTTCTTGCAGCAAGTCTAAAA
The DNA here is from genome assembly GCA_948099555.1 of Croton setiger. Taxonomy (NCBI): domain Eukaryota; kingdom Viridiplantae; phylum Streptophyta; class Magnoliopsida; order Malpighiales; family Euphorbiaceae; genus Croton; species Croton setiger. The sequence continues at coordinate 45,973 of CANUEY010482083.1, read as the reverse complement.
TCATTCACAATTTGAGGTATTTCATCTGTTCTTAGTCTCCTTGGAGGTGTGAACTCTATGACTTCACCACTGGGTAGAGTTTCTGGGGTCAAAGGTTTGTCTGTACAAGAGATAGGAGCTTGCCCATTTGGCTGAAAAACTGAACAAAGAAATGACATTATTAGACAAAACAAACCAACTGAATCAATCCATTTGGTTGTTGCTTAAGTAAACCAACAAACAACATTTGCGTATCAAAAAAAGTCAGAATTGTGACACTCTGAGTCTTTCTAGTAATTTCAAGATCATCCAGAATTGGCATCAAATTCAAGCAATGACAGATAACAAACAATAATATGCTTGATTTAAACTAACAAGTACCTGAATTTGAAACTCTCCCAACATGCCAAATTTGACAGATCAAAATACCGCCTTTAGCATGAACAGCATCTACAATGGGTTTCCATGCCACAACTTGTTCTTTGGTCCATATACCTGGAGTATCAACATACCTTCAATTGAACACAGAAAAGAAGGAAAAAAACATGACAATCAAAATTCAGATCCAGAAAAGGAAATAACAAATTTTATTCAACTATTTACTTCTAAACATAAAACTAGACACACAGCAATATGACTGAGTAATTACCCTTGAGCAGTGTCAGAAACTCCAGTTGCTTCAGTTATAAGAAGACCACCATGAGTGGCTCTTTGAGAGTAATACACAATGGCATGCGGCTGAGGAACATTGTGATAGGACCTCTGCCTGGTTAATGGTGCTAGAACAATCCTACAACATACACATAAATAACAAATCAATACAATTATATTAGTAAATAGAACACAATATTCATCATAACAGCTTTAATTTGTCAAATCACTCACCCCAAGCCAAGCAATTAATAGATCAGTCAGATCAGCTTAATTAAAATCATTAAGCAATAACAGAAATGGGTTTTCTGCAAAATGGTTTTTCATTACAAACAGCAATTAGATGTAAATCTAATTCAAATGTGTATTCCCAAAAAAAAATGATCAAAGTTCACATTGATCAAACACATAATTAGTGGCATACCTATGAGAAAGATTGAACTTTCCCAACTTGTAAGGTGTGAGAAGAGGAATAGCAGGAGATGGAACAGACATTGAAGTGTTCTGCTCTTGTTCTTGGACTGTGATTTCAGTACCCATTTATAGTAACTTATAAAAAAACAAGTTCTTTTCGCTAATATCAATGAGGAAAATTGAAAGTGAAATGAGAACAACTGAAAATGTATGGAGTACTTACCTTTTCAGGGGATTCGGTATTTAAAGAACCCAAGAAGCAAGCAAGAAGCAGCCGCCAGTGGCGGCTCCAAAAAAAGGAAGCGGGTCCTACCAAAAGTTCAATGGAAAACTATAAAAATGCCTTTTACTGTGACGTAGGCGATGACGGATGGTTTTGCGATTCCATATTTTTATTGGCCACTCTGTAAAGCAAAACGCCTAAATTAATGGAGTTGAACATTGACTAATACTGTATTATATATTTTTCTCTCAAAAAAAAAATAAATTGTACTATTTATTTGAAGTAATTATTATTAAATGTAATGATTGAATACGGAAATAGTAACTTTTTTGTAAAATATTTTAAAAAAATCATGGTTTTTTATTTATTATTTACAAAAATCATGGTTTTTGTCAGTCAATAATGATTTAGGGAAGTCCTAAGTGGGTTGAGGTTACTACCAAAATAGTCCAATTTTAGGTTTGATTCAACATAAATGTCCATCAAATAAACATTTCTAAAGCAAGTAAAAAAAAAAAAAAACTAAATTTTATCCATTCTTTGTTTGTAGATTGTACCCATACATATCTGTTTCTCTGAATTCATTGCTTAATGATTTTAATTAAACTGATATGATGTATTAATTCCTTTGCTTGGCTAAAAAAGTTTGAAGCTTTAATTACATCGATTTGTTGTAAGATTGTTCTAGCACCACTTAACCAGAAAAATCGAAACAACAATTCAGATTAATTCGAATTTACTGAATTATAGGTACTTAAAGGGTAGACAACTAGCTAAGAATTTAACATTTACTATATCGAAATAGGAATCGAATCCTGATATTTGGTTAAGGGAGGAAGACATCATACCACTCGACCACATACTCCCTAGTTAAATCGATCTTCTCTTGACTGACTTTATTTGGAGGATTCAAAAGTATTGTCAGAGAAAATAAGTGCATTTGTATTCTTGACTTGAGTTCATTAAACACTATACACCCCAATCATACCCTATGTTTTTGTTCATTTCATCTATGAAACCAAATATCTTTAGTTAAAAAAAAAGGTATTAGTTTATGATATTGGTTTATAATACATTTAAAGCTGACTTATAACATAATTATTGATTACAAAATAATGTATTTATCATAACTAACAAAAAATTTGGCTTATTTTCATTCATTGTACTCCAACTAAAATACCCTAACTTAACTTGCAAAAACCTAATATTGAAGTGTCTTTGACTGAAATTGAGAGATTCCGGCCGGCGAGGGAGCGTATAGGTGTGTGGCATGGCATGTAAGGGTTTAGGGTAGACTATGTAATTTTAAGGCTTTATTGGAATGTAACGTAACAGGAAAGATGGTGGTGGTTGTGAAGATTTAAGGTTAAAGGTTACTCGTGATTGACTTTGGTAAGCAGTGACTGTTTGGCTTGTCCGATTCCAACAGTTTATAATACCAAGACACAACTGTTTCTTTCGTCTTTTCTGCTATAAGCTTTTTGACTTTCCACTATTTATTTCTGCTCTTTCTTTAAGTGCTGCATTCAATTTTATTTTTTTTTTTTACATAAATTATTTACGCGTCTAAAAAATAGATGGACTTAAGAATCGATTGTTTAATCTCTGAAAGGAGTCTAAACGTTCTATTCATGATTTTCCGTCTTGCGTCAATGCATCTGCTATAAAAAAAAAAAAGCATGCATCTCATTATCAGTTGCATTATTTAAATCCAAAACAACACAATACTTAACAGGTGACTGTAAGTGCAGATGTGGCCATGAGCCGGTTCAGTCCGGCCGGCCCATTGCTGAACCGGCCTGGTCCATTGAAAATCGTAACTGTCGGAACTGTAACCTGAACCGGCCGGTCCACGGATCGGTTCAGGTTCAAGGAATTTTGGAACCGGAATCGTGAAAAACCGCGAACCGGACTTAAACTGCGGGTTAACCGGACTTGAATCGCCGGTTAATCGGTCCGCTACCGAACTGGCGGTTAACCGCGAACCGCCGGTTCAGCAGGCCGATTCCAATTCCACCCATCTTGAACCGTAGCACAATGGGCCGAGGCCCGGAACCGGCTCGTGACCTACTCTACATATGTAACATGAACATGGGTGGTGGAGTTCATTTTTATCCGGTCTTTTAAAAAATAAAAACAAATTTAAATAATGTAGGGCATAAAATGGGTACTCAAAATTAAAGACACGAAACAGAGCAGCTCCTCGCATTGAATATATCGCCTCGCAATGCATCTCCCTCATAACTCCATTTAAGTTTTTCCATTTCAATTCTCAACTCTTTTCTATTTTCTTTTTAATTGCTCAATAAATAATTTTACAATAATATTTATGTGATTTTTCACTTTGATTTATATTAAAATATTAAATACTAATAATATTAGAATTAATTAACTGAATCATGTTCTAGCTCATAAATCAACAAATCTAAAAATATATGACTGGGAGATGGTTTGTATCAAAAAATAAAATAAAATTTGTAACCTAACTAATTTTCAGTACCAATATAGAAGATGAACATTAAATAGTGTTGGATGTATAATTACTGCAAAGTAGAAAACAGATGAATTCATTTACTACAACCTCAACTACCTCACCTTACTCTATTCTCTATATTAAAAAAATATCATTCCTTTATCTCTTACATTTCCAAGTCTAACATCACACTCCATACTCAAATTCTCAGAGAGAAGAAACAATGGCAATGAAGGTGTTGAGTGTTATTGTAGTGATGATGAGTGTGGTAATAGGGCAAAATGTGGATGATCCATTAGGAGGAAGAAGAAGAGAAATGGTGCCTGCTATGTTTATTTTTGGCGACTCTCTTATTGATAATGGAAATAATAATAATCTTCCTTCCTTTGCTAAAGCTAATTATTTCCCTTATGGTATTGATTTCAATGGCGGAGCTACTGGTCGTTTCTCCAATGGTTACACCATGGTTGATGAAATTGGTAAGTTTCTCTCCTTTCTCCTTTTCTTTATTCTTACTATTACTTGGGTTCGTTGTTTTCTCCAATTTTTGTTTTGGTTTCTTCACTCTAACTCTATAAGATCGTCCTCATACTATCACATACTTAATGTTTAATAGTGATTAAATGAAATTAATTAACATTGGAAAAATGGCAGCTGAACTACTAGGACTTCCTCTGATTCCTCCATACTCTCAAGCTTCCGGAGATGATGTGCTTCATGGAGTCAACTATGCCTCTGCTGCAGCTGGTATTCTTGATATCACCGGCAGAAATTTTGTAAGTATAATTTTTCAAATGGCATGCAGTTTTCCTCATTTCTGGTCAATTTCTTCATGGGTAAACTTGTTCAAACTAATTGACTTAGTGGTCTTGCATACTCAAAAACTAGATTAAGTTGCACCATTAGATAAAAAAATAATAATTCTAGGGATAAAATACTTATTTTATAATATAAGTGATTAGTTTATAACCTCTTAATGATGCAGTTTATGTATAAATTACTGTAGTTGTCTTTAATGCAATTTAAGACAGTGACTTATAGTAGAGATTGCATTAAATGACCCTTTTCTATTTTCACAAGAAAGAGCAGAGTAATCATAATACTGTGCCTTCTCATTTGACTCATAAATTTAATTACATGAGAAAACCCTTAATTTTGGAATCTTGAATGGCTTTTTTCAGGTGGGTCGCATACCATTTAATCAGCAGATAAGGAATTTTCAAACCACACTTGATCAGATAACAGGTAATCTTGGAGCAATTGATGTGGCAAATGCAATTGGAAGGAGCATTTTCTTTGTAGGAATGGGTAGCAATGACTACCTTAATAACTATCTTATGCCCAATTACCCTACCAAGAACCAATATAATGGCCCTCAATATGCTAATCTTTTGGTTCAACAATACACTCAACAACTTAAGACTCTTTACAATCTTGGAGCAAGAAAATTTATCCTTGCTGGGTTAGGAGTCATGGGATGTATTCCGAGCATCCTCGCGCAAAATCCTGCCGGTCTTTGCTCTGAAGATGTCAATCGACTTGTTCTTCCTTTCAACGAGAATGTTAAAACTATGATGAACAACTTCAATTCCAATCTTCCTGGAGCTAAATTCATTTTCATCGATGTTCATCGCATGTTCCAAGATATCCTCACCAACTCTCAAGCCTATGGTAATCAAAAGGAGAAAAACTCTGTTTCACATGATCAACAATTATACAAGTAGTGACGGTGATTAATGTTGTTTATGTGCAGGATTTAGCGTGATTAACCGGGGTTGTTGCGGCATTGGACGGAATAGAGGTCAAGTAACATGTCTTCCCTTCCAAACGCCGTGTACGGATCGGGATCAGTACATATTTTGGGATGCATTCCACCCAACAGAAGCTGTGAACATTTTGATGGGAAGAAAGGCTTTTAATGGAGACACTAGCATTGTTTATCCTCTGAATATACAGCAGCTTGCCAACCTTTGATCTTCACAACCGATAGGGAGGGAGGGAGAGTTTATAAGTGAAAAGAAGCTTCATGCTTCATGCCAATTCTAATATATAACAGTAGTTCTTATATTATAATGTAATGGAAATCAATGAATAGTTGTGTGTATGCAACTAATTTGATTTGGTTTGGTTTTTTACAATAGATAACAATTTCCATCTTAAAAATTAACTTCATTTTAATGCTTTGATTATTGTTTTTGTTTTGCTTTGCTATTAATAACTTCAATTGATGCTTTAATTAATAATATATACATCATGTAATCTGAAAACTTTGCATTAAAATCAATTTCGTCCGGAATTTTTCACATTGGGTGCAAAAGTAATTTAGTGTTTACAATTGGGTTCAAATTTGTGTGAAGTTTTTTTGACGTGTTTGCTTAGGTAATTTAGTAATTTAGTTTTTACAATTGGGTTCAAATTTGACTGAAATTAATTGCTCTGCTTTTGCTGAGGCTCACTTAAATCTAACTGAAAATAGTCTTATCTATTTTAGCTCAAATTCCCAACTTTCATTTCCTAAACCTGTTTCCATCGATTTGAAGCTTGATAGACAACAATTCTCAATATTTCCCCCAAATTCATCCAATACCTCAGAACGTTTCTTGAATTTGTTGTCTATCTGTGATTCGAAGGTCGAAATTGTGGATCTTAACACAACTTGCTTTGCCAATATTCTTGCTTCTTGTGATGGGTTAATATTGGTTGAAATGGGGAATGAAAAAGGATTAGTAGTAGTAAATCCAATGACAAAGAAGCTAATTCGATATCCTCTTGGTACTATTTGTACTTTATCAGGAAAATATGAATCTTATGGATTTATGTATAGCAATTATGAAGGAAAATATAAAATTGTGCATTCTGAATCCTGCAAATGGAAAATTTCGTCCATTTTTAGTTTCTGCTATTTGTGCTTTACACTGGGTTACTGAAAATAGTAGCTATATTCTGTCTATGGATATTGAAAGTGAAAGCTTTATGAAAATCACCCTACCAAGTGATTATAAAGCATATGATAGAGTTATAGAGTTGTGGGGATCTTTAGGATTTGTTTCCTATTCTCAGGCATGATGTAGTCTAAATTAAAAAATAAAGTGATGGGATAGTATAGTTTTTCAAATTATAGGGATGAGTTACTAATTGTAAATAAGGTATGATTTAAACATTCATTTTTACAAAATATAGAAATTATATAATATAATTTTAAAATAAAAGGAGCTTAATAATTCATTTTTACTAACTTTTTTTTTTGTTGAACGAATTCGTAAATATTACGTATTCATTGAAAGTGAAAAAAAAAAAGAACGAAGGGTTTAAACGTAAAGAATTAAGAAAATGAGGATTGAATTAGAAGATGGCGTCCGCTTTTTAGCGCCAATGAAAATTAAAGAAAGAAAAGAAGGAGACCCTAAAATCCAAAATCCTAGTGTGTGATGGAAGTGAAGCTTAGCCAGAAAATACAGTTCTCTTCTCTTCTTCACAGACCAGATTTCGTCTCTTTGCCTCACTGGTAATCTTACTTCCCTACATGCTTTCGTTGCATTTTAACTTCATTACGTAATTTTTAACTCTTATTACTGTCAGCTGCTGCTTAAAATCGTCGATTAAGAGCAAAAAATCATTCAAGAACCCTTTTAAAGATCTTGCCGAGGTATTGCTTTTAATGGGTTTCATTCAGTTTCCAATTTTCTTTTCTTTTAATTAAAATTTTTGAATGCACGGAATTTTGGGTGACAGAGCTGTAGATTATATATTCTGGAAATGTCAAAGCCAAAAGGTCATACCTCCAATAACAAGTGCTTGGTTCATGTCGTCAAAGAGTAGACTCCAATTCTTAATTTATATATGCTTTTAATTTGAATTAATTTATGAATCCATCTTTTAAATTTTGCAAAATTCTATATTGGTAATCCAATTTTTGGCTAAATTAAGCTTATTGAAAGTGGGAACTAAAAAAGAAGAATTTAAGAAAATGCTGAAGATCATTAATTAATTGTTATTTGATGGCTTTTTTTTTTTAGTTCTATGTCTGATGAGTTGTAAAATTGTTAATGGTAGGGGTGAAACAATGGAATCAATATCACAGCAGTATGGAGTGTCTATTGATTCAGTAGCAGCAGCTAATGAATTGGATTTGGATCTTCTTTTTAATGGCCAGCTCCTTAAGATTCCTTCATCTGTATTGGTAAGCAGAATCAAAAAATCTATCTTGTTTACAATTCTATCAGACATCTCTGATTTATGGAATTCCTGTTTGAATCAGCACAAGATCAAGAAAAGAGGGTTTTCTCTCCATGATCAGCAAGAAAGATCTAAGGATACGTTGAATGGCTCGGATGGTTTCATTAATAAAAAACCCCTGGTCATGCTAACTTCTCTTGGTTTACCAAATGTAAGGAATTTTTTAGAACATTTGTTCCTCTTTTGCAGAATTATCATATCCAGTTATCAGAGTTCTATTCCACCTTCTTCTGTCTTATAAGTTCATCCATAGCAATGACCTCAACAGGCATGGGTACTTCATAATCGAGCCAAATGCGCTGGGTTTTTTCTAGTTCTGGTTCCTCTTATTGCATTTTGCATCAAATGCATAGTTGGTGCCTTCCACTCTCGAGTTCATAGGGATACTGAACTCACTTCAGATGCATCAACAGAAAATCATCAATACGGAACTAGAAAGATGCGCTGGAAATCTGTCTTGATGGACACCGAGGGACCAAATCTTGATTCTGATATGGCACTGCATCCCAACGTAAGCATCGGATTTTAGTAATCTTGATTGTGCATATTTTGCTTACTTCAAAAACCATATATCTGAAGTGTTATTTAATTGTCAAAATGAACAAACAATTAAAACCTTTAGAGAGAACCAACAGAAATTCTTGGATTATGCAGAGTACTTCAGAAGATGAAGACTTGGATTTACTGGAAGATATGTCTCCTGCTGCATACAGTAAACTTGAAAATGGTTATCAGAAATTTCTATCAGAATGCGGAATCAGTAAATCTGGATATTGGAGAGGAAGTGTTGATCAATGACACTTGTCTGTCATCTGCAGATATTGAATGGCTTAGTATAGTGCTACATTTTCTTTTTTCCTGGTTATCATGTATATATATAGGAATGGTATTGCTTGTTAAAAAAAGTTAATCTGTTTGCCTCTGTATATGTCTTTGGATCCATAGCAAGTTGTGAAGAGAAAAGGCATAATTTTACCCTGAAACAAATATTAACATCTCAATAGAATGTTATTGATATTCATTCAGGGTATTGTAACTAAGGCTGCGATTTTGATCTTAATTTTTTAAACAAAAAAAAAAATACTCTGGACAAATTTTTGGCAGAACAATGATCCAAGATAATCAAAGTTACAAAAATTACCAAGGGTAAAAACAAGATAAGATAAACAGTTCATTCTCAACGGACCCGGCGAGCTTTTTCTTCCTGTCCTAACCCAAGTGATTTCCCAGCATTTGCAATTCCTTCAGGATCTGCATGACAACATCACCACTAATCAATATATCTAAACCATATACATATGCAATACATATAGCTGTGTTTATACATCTGAAAACTAATTTACCAACAATCACCATAAGCAAAATTTATGAGCAAGAAATAGTTTGTAAACGAAGCTTGAAAGCATGCAAATGAGGTCCATTTCATCATTTATCAGCAAGAGCCTGAAATTTTCCCTTTGGTACTACACAAATTAGAGTAAATTTATTGTTCCATACAATTTACTTGATGTACTTGCAGCTTCTAACCTATCTGAATTGTCCATGTAAGCAAACATACATGTCTTTGTTCCAATGTAGGGCTGTAACAAACTGAGCTATAACTTTTTATTGAACCAAGTCTGAAAATTTTAACCAAACTCGACCTCAGTTCGAGGTTAGTGATGCTATAATAGAGTGACTGCTGAATATGACAGAAATAGACATGTTGAAATGGATGCGTGGCAATAAAAAGGAAGACAATATTACACATATCAAGCAAGGTTCAAGTACCGGAAGTTAGCAATAAAGTGATATAATGACAACTTAAATGGTATGGACATGTCTTAAGTAGTCCTCCACATGCTTCGCATAAGGTTCCAAGAAAGAAAAATGTAGAGCTAAAACTATATGCAGGGAAATTATTGCTAGGAATTATGGACATTAGATGTTAGTGAGGATTTAGTCAGCAATCAACCAAAATGGAGACGTTTATCCAAGTAATAGAGCCAACATAGATTTTTAGAGCAATCTTATCTCAGCGGGAAACAATTAGACGATTCCTAAAGTCAACCAAACTTATTTAGGACTAACACTTAGTTGTTGCTGGATTGAATTCCACAAATTTTTCTAGAATTTATTGTGAACTTCATCTTTTCATATAGTACTACAAACAAAAATACTCATCTCACGAACTTTGGATTCAATTTTATGAAATTCAATACAACTAAACCCAATTATATAATTAGCAAAAGAAATTTATAGTATAGCAAACAGGGTGTTATACACGCCAAATAAATTAACAACAACTTAAAAGAACAAATTTTTAAACAGATATTTCTTTTGTTCAAAGACCAATGAACAAGGAATTCCTCGTCTAAAAGAAAAAGTAACTATCAACATATTATGTTATTGAAAAATTAAGCTAAAATCCCCCAAACCAAACAAAAAACAAAGCAAACGAAAAGGCTTACCGAAGAACTGAGTAAAAATGCGTGTGAAGAAGCTCAAATTGCGAGAGACATTGTATGCCATAGCGGGTGGAAGAGGCTTCACGATTGTATCAATACTGAACACTCTTTGAAGGAACTGACACATAATTAAATGACAATTAACAAATTATCAAAAAAGAAACTATAAGTTATTAGGTATAGAAGTAGAACCTGATAGTTCCGCTGGAAGCTATATCGTAGTTCAGGATCGAGCTCCAGAAGATCATCGTCGTCGTCATCGTCAGCAGGAAGATTTTTGTTTTTTTTGCCAGGGACGTGCATAACGGAAGTGGAGCCGGGCTGCTTCGTAACTTTCAGTTTGGCATCTTTGAATTTTTCGGCCTCGCCGTTGTCGCCTCTCCATGGTGCTTGAGATAGCAACTCCTTCTTTCCCTTTGCCATTTTCACCACCGATTATAGGTCTCTATCTATGTGGCTGCTTCGCCCAGGAAGAATTGTGTGTAGCAAAGCAAGCAGCGTACGGAGAGATAGAGATAAGAGTCGCAGTGGAGATACAGAACAATGGATGTTCGGTTGCTTGGATAACTTTATTCTCGGGCCTTTTTTTGTTATTCCAAAATAAAGACAAAACTACCCAAAATTTTAACAAATTTAGACCCATATAGCCATATAACAAATTTGGAAAAAACTAGACACCTAAATAATTGTTTTATACTCTCTCTACTGGGAGTGATCAAAGTTTGGTTAGAACCGAAACCGAACTGAAATTTTCTGTTCGGTTAACTGAAATTTTGATAATTTTTTATTTTTCGGTTCGGTTAACCGAAAAAATTGGTTCGATTTTTTGTTATAACTTCTAAAATTTTTTGTTATTTCGGTTAATTGAAAAATTGAATTTGAATATCTAAAACGGCGTTGTTTTAGAAATCTTTTTTTTTCTTCCTCTTTTTCTTCTTTCTGCTTCGGTTTCGGTTCGGTTAACCGATTTGCATAACCCTTTCATAACATGTTTTCAAAAATTCAGTTAACTGATCAGTTATTTAGTTTCATTTTCGGTTAACCAAAAATTTTGGTTTCGGTTAACTGAAAAAATTTCGGTTTCGGTTACTCATTTAGTGCATTCGGTTAACCGAAAACTGACCGGTTCAACTCAGTTTCGGTTCAGTTAACCGATTTGCTCAGCCCTACCCTCTACCACCACTCGTCACTTTCTCTTCCTATACCGATGGAGGAATATTCCTATCATCAGAAAAAATATTCATAACTGGAATATTCCCTTTTATTATACACCAAATTCAGAGATTAAATAATTATTTTTCCAAAATCTCTTTAAGAGCAAAATTGTATTTTATTTAACAAAATTTTATTAATAAAAGAACTAAATGAAAACAAAGATATAAAATCGAGAAACCATAATAAAATAAAAATTGAATAATTATTATGCACAAATTTCAGAAATTAAATAATTATTTTCCCATTTTATTTTTGATGATTATATAACTCAAATAAAAGGGTGGCTAGTTTTAGGGTTTTCCCTTCAAAAAATGAGGTCCAAGAGGTATGATTCAGGTTAGTTTTACTGGAAACCGAAAACTTGACCACCTAAGTTATATATGTAATTAGAAGTGAGCAAATTTCGGTAATTACCGAATCGAATCAATTCGGTAACCGAAAATCGATAACGGTAATTTACTGATCGGTAATCGGTAATAACCGTCAGTATTTGGTAACGGTTTCGGTAGGGGAGTTTAAAATTTTCGGTAAAATAAATTACCGAATTACCGAAAAAATTACCGAATTTGGACTCCTCAAAACTACGTCGTTTTGTGTTGTTATATATATATATATATATATTATTCGGTGATCGGTAGCGTTTTGAAATTATAATGGTTTTCACAGATTCGGTAATCGGTAAATTACCGTCGGTAATCGATATCTGTAATTGGTAGTGAGACCAAAAAATTTCGGTTACGGACATCATTCGGTATCGGTAATGGTAGTGGTAAAAAACCTATCGGTTAACCGATTACCGACCATTCGGTAACGGTTACCGAATGCTCACCCCTATATGTAATGCATATTTGGATTATTTTAAATTTGAATTAAATCTAAATTTGACAATTATAAAAAATAATTCCCAGCCCATTTATTAATTAGCACGCCTAGCAGAAATTATTCTACTAATTGTTTGTTATTGGCTTAATTCTAATTGAAATCTTGAACATACTCTTGTGCCTATTTTGCCCTTCACTTGCAATTACTTGCACAACGTTGCTACTATGCTTCTAGATTTTCCATTTTTGTTCTTTCTCTCGGGGTAAAAAAATACATATTGGATTGGTCAATTATAGTATTTTGATTTTAGATTATTAATAACATATCTATTCACAAGGATGAAGGAAATCTGTATATTGATGGTTTTAATCTTTGGTTTTGTCATTCGATGTATGGTTGTTGTATTATGATTAATTAATGGGTTTGTGTTGAATCTCTGCCCTATTCTCCACTCCCAGCTTGTGGTTAAGGGAGAAGAAGGCTTGTAATTCTTTGTTTTGGAATGAAACTGCACAATTGGTAAAAAAGAAGAAGTCATCCCATGGGTAAACTACATAGCCTAACGTCAAAAGTGTGGTGCCGCAGCATATCTCTATAAATGTACCTTATAAATGTTGGGTCCAAATCTCACCTATTTTATCTCCAATTTGTAACTATGGTAAAAATAAATCAAAGAAAATATAGCTAGATTTAAAATTATATATATATATATATATATAAATGTATTTCATGAATTTATTGCATTTATTTGTTTATGAAAAAAATTCCATTGTATTCTCAATTTTAATCCTTATATAACTTTGCTTTATTTGAAAATAGAAAGTTTTTAACATCTACAAATTTTACATACAATAGATTTTTATATTTTATTAATCCAAACATATCGCACCGAATAAACTGAAACGTATAAATTTTACATACAATAGATTTTTCACATTTTATTAATCCAAACATATCGCATCGAATAAAATGAAATATGAAATGTAAAGTGGATATAATATAATGTGAAAAATCTACAAGTAAACCTAAATAAAACAACAGAAAACTTAGACATTTATTTTTTTATCCTCAAAAAGTATATTTATACGTGTATTATTTGATATTGGAAAAATGAACTATTTTTGAAGATTATAGAAAAATTAAGGACAGAAAGGTCGAACCGAACGGGTCCGATGACTAGGAATCACAAAATGCCTAATTCTTCCTTCTTGCTCAACCATATATCCTTCACAAAGAAACGCCTTAGAAAATTTATCTTCAACGACTCTATCCACATCATGAACGAACACATCAGTCTCGCCACTTTCTCTGTTCCTCGCCATCAACCCCGCCGTGTAAATCGCCGTCATCCTCCCCGGAGCTTCATCGTGATACCCAGTCGGCGCATCCACCATTATCAAATCCCACTCAGTATCATATACATCGCTTGGAAACCCTTTAAGAGCAAGTGGACATTTTGAAAATCTTGGATCCCCAACAACCTTACACTCCTCTCCCATCCCTGTTTCCATTAACCCATCTGCTTGGTGCACTTTAGTATCGTAGCTCACATGGTAAGATTCTAAGCTGGGTATTTTTGCTTTTATTTGTTCAATCCAAGCTTTGTCTTCTTCTAGAAAAACTGTTCTGCCGCCGTGGTTGAGTGATGTCCACATTAAACTGTCATGGCCGAGGCCGAACACTAAGAAATTGCAGGGCGATTTTTTCTCAAGAACTCGAAGTGATACTGAAATTTCTTTGAGCGTTTGTTGTGGAGTTATGTTCGTTGTTACATAATGGACCAATGCATTGGCTAATGAAGGTGGGGTTTTAGTGCATGTTGGAGTAAAAGGAAGTGTTGGACATGAAATTGAAGAAGAAGAAGATGATGATACTACTTCTTCTTCTTTTGTTGAATTTGATAAATGGGGTTTGGGTAATGCAGATGAGGGATTTGTTTGAGAAGAAGAGAGATTTGACCAAACTATGAAGAGAAAGAGAGAAATGAAGAAGAAACAAATGAGGGTTAGCTTGATGTTAATGGGAGATTGGGTTTTGGACCTCATTTGGTTGATGAAAAAGGTGTTTGATGAAATTCCTGTGAGAGAAAGAGAGAAAATGAGAAGAAAGAGAGATGAGGCGGGTTTGAGAATGGTGTAACTATGTTAAAGGAAGGTGGAAGAAGGTGGGGAGTACGTGTAAGGAGTTGGGACAATGGCATTACTATTAAATTTGTTGTTTGTTAGAAAAGGTGTTGTCAAAAGGATGTCATTCAGGATTGATTGATTACTATACTATTATCATTTATATCACTATTATTTTCCCCTTTGATTTTTTTTTTTTTTAAATTTTCCCTTTGATTTTCATTTAGCCACTTAACAAAATTCTTTGTATTAATTGAAATAGTAACTCATTTTATTCATAGCTATTTAATTTTAATGTATGTACCTACTGTCAGGGCAAGTCATGTGCTACTCAAATCAGCCCTACTCAAATCAACCCATTGTCACAAAATATGTAACGATTGGAAAAGATAAGAAAAGACAAAACGAAGAGATGTCTAAAATATTTCCAAATTGATAATGTTTGATATAATTACATTTTCAATATGATCTGTAATTGTTGTTATTGTATATGATGATTTTCTAGCTCAAAGCTTGCTTTTATGGGAAAAAACAAATAAAAATGTCATATTTTAAATTTAATAGATTCAAACAAGAAAAAAAAAAGGGTACGAATATTTGACTGTAGATGGAAATGGTGAGCATCTTTTCATGGTGACTTTGCAGGGACATTATGATGGTAGATTTTAATTATTAACTTGGTTGGGGCCACGACTACCTAATCATATGCCTATGCTCCAATCAACTGTGTATTTACCACCATTATCATACTAACTACAAATTTTTAATAATTTAAAGCCAATCCACATGTTAATTATCATGTAATTCATTATTCTGTAATAATAAAAATAAAATAATATCTTGTAAATGAAGGAATAATTATTTAGAATTTATTTTTAAATCGTAAAAAGGAAGCAAGTAAGATTAGTAAGTTGGTGAGTTGATGCAGACAAGAAAGCAACAAAGTCTGTGATTGGTACAAATAATACGGTGGGTAGAGCTGTCACTGTGGTTGAATAATAATTTTTGGTATAAACAATTAATAAATAATTAAAGTGTTAGTTGTATTCTTAATAAAATGAATTTCCTAAGTATTTGTTAATTACACGCTTATAATAATTAATATGTGTTCAATCTTCAAATGCGCTTCGACGTAACGTTGTTCGAAGTTCGAAAGATGAGTTGGAGGTTGTTACAACTTTTTGTTTTTTGTGTTAAAATAGTGTAATTTAATCATAACTTCTTGATTTTTGTTTGGTTTTATTACTTTTTGGACAACTCTCTGATCTGAGTTGTTTATGTTTGTATTCAGGAACAATAATTTTAATTTTCAATAAATTAGAACTTACTGTAAAATTAAAAAATACAACCCATATAAAAAAAATATTTGAACTAAATAGAGAATCGATAAGAGTAAATATGATTAATCGGATTGAATTGTTCAAACCGAAATAATGAAGAAACATAATCTAAGAGCATAAGTAGTGTGGTAGGATAGTCCCATTACAAATAATTTTACTTTTAATAATAACATAATATGAATTTAAGTAAAAGTAAATTTGTAGTTTATGTTAACCGCAAAATATTATTAGAAGATATTTGGAAAACCATTGGATCTTGGACCAATTCAGATTCAACAAAATCTGAAACCATGATGTTTCTTTTCAGATGGGAGCCAACAGGCTGGACAAGCGAACTGGCTGGTCAAGGCGGGCCAACCATTTGGTTCGAAAGACTTGCAATTCCAGCATTATTCATGCTGAATTTTGCACATAATTTTCGAGGGAAAGTAACATTTTCCCCTCCCAACTATATAGGTATGGACAACCTGCTAGACTCTCTTTATAAGAGGAGCCCAAGAACACCAAAGCCCACTACTCCTTACTTAACATTTAAATTATGTAACCGTTACTAAAAATAAGTATTTTTTAATATATATATATATATATATATATATATATATATATATATATATATATATATATATATATATATTGGAAGGTTGGGAAATTTGTTGAGAAAATGCAGGAAGACCCGTTAAAACATTTGCATGAAATGCGCCATTTGTATTTGTAATTTTCACTTTCTAAAAGAAAACACACAAATCTTTGCAACTTGAGTATCTTCAACAATGGTAATGTTAGATTTAAGTTTATTAGATATTTGTGTTTAATTTAGTTCCATTAAAACAAGAAATCTGAGGATTATGAGGTATTGATTTCAGATTCACTTCGTTCTTCTTATAAGTCGGCAAGGAAAAGTAAGATTAACCAAATGGTATTCTCCATATTCCCAAAAAGAAAGAACTAAGGTAATTTTCACTTATTATTTATCATTTTTAAGGTATCATCATAACATGTAATTGTTGAAAGTTTATGTATGGTAAATTTGGCAAAGATACTACGAGAGCTGAGTGGCATAGTACTGAATCGAGGTCCCAAACTTTGCAACTTTGTGGAATGGAGAGGTTTAAAAGTTGTTTATAGAAGGTTTTATCACAACTCTTTAAACTCTCATCTTCCTTATTTTAAACTACTAAAAGGTAAATTAAATTTTGATCAGGTATGCGGGCTTGTATTTCTGCATGTGTATAGATGAAGAAGATAATGAACTGGAGGTTCTTGATATTATCCATCATTATGTCGAAATATTGGATCGTTACTTTGGCAGCGTACGTTATTATTCTTCCTAAAATCTTAATTAATGCAATCTATCATAATTAATTAAGTCAATATTATAAACATAACTAATGGGTTAATTCTTTTTTTAAATTTGATTTAGGTTTGTGAATTGGATTTGATATTCAATTTTCACAAGGTATTATTATTGCTTAAATTACAATTAATATATTGAAATTGTTTAAACAAAAATAAAATGTAAAAAGAATTAGCAGGCTTATTATATACTGGACGAGATTGTGATTGCTGGTGAGCTTCAAGAATCAAGCAAGAGAACAGTAATTCGACTCATGTCCACACATGTAAGCATAACTTATAAGTATATTTATTTATTTATTTTAATTTAATTCGACGGTTTACATAATATAGTATATGTGTTAAATACGTGCAGGATTCGTTAGTGGAGATGGCAAAAGAGCAAAATAGTTCAATAAGCAATATGATTGCTCAAGTCACCAAATAGAACCAACAACAACATTTTCTACCATCCTATTTTATTTTAAATTATGTAATTTGAAATAATAATAATTATAATAATAAAAGTATAATAATCTCTGGTTTAAGTATAATAATCTTCTATTAAAATTTAATTCATGCCTGATACCAGTCGCCAAATGATAAGTGGAATTTTGTTTAATTTTAATAAAAATTATATAAAAAAATTTATTTACATAATAATTCTAAATCGTTTAAAGAAGACCCTAATCATTTCAATCCCCAGCCATCAATCATTATTGATAAAACAATTTGACTGCACCAACCAAATTTACCCGCGTGTTGCTGTCAGGCCAATTTTTCACCGGAGCAGCAACGCCGCGGCGGTGAAGGAAAGATGAAGTTCGCCGTGAAGGCGTGGAGCAATGGCAAAGCACGAACAGGAGTGATCCATCTCGGCAACTGCACTTCCCCAATAGAAACACCAGCTCTCCTCCTCTCTACTCGTAAAGGGCTGCCCAATTTTATCTCCCCTGATCACCTCCCTTCTCTCCCTTATCCTGACTCTGCTCTTCTCCAATTTAGTCCTCTTCACTTGTGAGTTATTTCTGTTTTGAATTTTTAAGAAATATTTTGGTTCATGGGTGCATATAAGGTGTTTGTTGTTTTGTCTCTGTAAAACCATGCTACAGCTACGTATAATAACACGGAACACGGGCATTTCTAATTGTAGAGACTTACCTTTTCAGCTAGCACGTATCCTGTTTGATGAAAAGAAAAGGAAGAAAATTGATATACTGTAATTATTAACTTATTGAAAAATGTTTTGATTTTGTCAATGATGTTTGTAACATGTTTTCATTCTGCAGCATGGAGGGCCTTTCAATGAATACAATATCAAACATTGGGGGGATCCATCAAATGCTTGGACTGCATGAATATGGATTTGCTGCTGTAATAAGGGATTCCATCCAAGTTCTTCCTGAGTGTGACAGCACAAATAAATTTGGAGCATCTTTCGAGACTCCATGTGGTCGCCTTTTGGTAGTTTGACATGCTTTATCCCCAACAATGTTAATCTCAGATTGCTATTGGTCTTTAAATATTTATGTTTTGGCGGGATTACTTTGTCAAAGTTCCATATTGATCAAATATTGCAGATTAAACCTGCAGAATACCTGCAAATGATTTCTTCCACAAAGCCAAACATTTGGGCTACCTTGGCTGATGAAGTACCTGCATGGGTATCTGATAAAAGGAACCGGACTTCAGTGGATCGAACTCTAAAATGGCTTGATGAATGCATTGCACATAGCACGGTAGGAAGCATCTGTCTTCTCCTTTTGGCAATGATAAGCATATAATGCTTCATCTCATTTTGTTATAATATATTGCTTTGTCTTGTCTTGGAATAAGATCTCAAACTCTTTATGTTGTGTTATCGTCGGATGGATGCTATATCATATTGAATACTACTGAGCCTTGCCCCTGCTAGGATCCCAACTATAAATTAATTATTATATTGCCAAAAGCAGGTCCTAAGCGTATTTTTGAAGTTTTTCTTTTCTTGCTTTTGCTTTATCTCAATTGCTTAAATGGATAGAACTTTGTTTAGTCTGGTATCAAACATGCAGATTTTATGACAGCTGCCTTTACTGTACTTAATGACAGCTGATGTCTATCATACTCAGGAAAAGAATGATGGAAAAGAGTATTTACTTAAATTATTCATGTCTTAATGAATTAATTTAGGCAGGTGGAGTTGTTTTTGGAGCTATTGTTGGAGGGTCCAGTTTAGATGAGAGGAAAAGATGTGCTCAAGAAACAGCCAAGAGAAATGTGTCAGGTATGTTTTTTTTTTTTAAAAAAAAAAAATTGGTTTCTACACGAGGAGTTGCGAAGCAAAGATGAAACATTCTTTCGCCTCCTCCCCTTTTGGGATTTCTGCTTTTTCAATGCGGCTTTTCTTGGTTGACTACAATGAAGTAACAATAGAATTCTTAGTGCATTAATTTGGAAGATATGAATGTTTCATGAACCGTCTTGGCTTGCAGTAATGGGCATTTCGTAGATTTTGTTATAGTTAATTGGTTTTGCTGTTATAAATTTTTTCTTTTAGTTGTGCAATAGTGACATTACCAATTGCTTGTTTAATATGATAGGAATAATTTGTTCTAATGCTGATGATGTGAATTTCATTGCTTTTATACTTTGAAATTGTTCAAAGAAAATAGGGATCTGCTAGTTTACTTTCAGGGACATTATGAACTAAAGTACGAAATTGCAACAACTGGACTTATTTGTCATATAAGAGAAGAAAAATGCATATCAGAAAGATTGTAATTTTCAACTATTACTGTCCTGAGTTTGTAATTTTGGTTAAAATTTATAGGAAGAACATCCTGTATTTACTGTTGTTTCAATGCTATTCTCAAATTGACCTGAAAATGCTTCTTGCAGGATATTGGATTGGAGGATTTGGGCTTGGTGAGAGCATGGATGAGCGCCCTGCTTTGCTTGATGCTGTAACTGTAAGATTTTTTTATGCATTACTTGGTTGCTAAGGTTTTAAAACAAATAAATATTCATGCCACTATATTTTGGACTTGTTACTTAATGAATTGCTGGAAATTAAATAGGATATTATTTTTCACTGCATAATGGGGAAAAAAAATATTGTTTCATTTTATAGTGCTGGAATTCTTATCGTTTCATTTTATACTGCTTGAGTTCTAATACTTATAGTTAATTGCTCAGGATAATTTACCCAGTGAAATCCCGCGCCTAAGCTGTGGACTTGGACTACCAGGTACCTGGTTTCTTTAGACTTTCCATTCTGCGTTCCTAGATTACTTTGCTGCCTAATGTGGTTTCATATAAGAAATTTATTGTTGTTTTGCATTTGGCAGAGGAGGTGTTGCAGGGTGTTGCTGCTGGCATCGATCTTTTTGATTCATCGTACGGGTTTCAGTACTCAATTTGTTAATTTTTCTAGATTTTTTTGTTTACATAAACCATCTTTGGAAGCAGCTTTTGACATTCGTTTGCAACATTTTTTAGGTATATTTATAATCTTACACTTGGAGGCTTTGCACTTACCTTTCCGCTAAACCAGATTGAAATAAATTCTTCTGGTTTTCAGTCAGCTGATACCGGAATGGACCAAACAAAGATCAACCTGAAAGCAACAGTTTATAGGTATGATTAATGTAATTCATCTTTTTTTTTTGAAGAGTAATTTAATTAATCTTTTTTAATGTCAAAATAGAACAAAATTTCTGATTTCCGACTAAGGCTGTAAATTGACTTCTGCTGGAATTCGAGTCCGCGAGGGAAAGCCAGTAATATGTAAAAGATGCAAACTTGTTCTGATTATTCATTTTGTTTAATTTCAGGAAAGACACATCGCCAATTCTTGCTAGCTGCAGTTGCTATACATGCCAGAATCACACAAAAGCTTACATAAATCACCTCCTCAACGTCCATGAAATGCTGGCCCAGATTCTACTTGAAATGTACGATTATTATATTATACATTTTTCCTTCAGTATTTACAAATACATTCCCATAATATTATAAATTTGGTTTTGCAGACATAATACGCACCATTTTCTCGGGTTCTTCCGATCAATACGAGAAGCAATCAAGGATGATAGGTTTGAGCAATTTCGAGAAGTGTTTGTTCAGGGAAGAAGACGCCAGTATCTAGCTACTGTAGCTGCATTCGTATGATTTCCCCTGGTTTAACCCTAATTTCAAAACCAATTTTTGCTAGAATTAGCGTGCCATTTCAAATTTTGCTATAATTATGAATTAGTCTGTATTACTGAATTTAAAAAAAGTTCAAGTTAATTTTTGTAAAAGAATTTTTTTTTTTGGGGAAAAAAAATCATCCTCAGCCTAATCTAGCGGTCACGATTTTGTACTAGTTAACTGGAATCAATAAATATAAAAAGAAAAAAGGAGAGGAGAATTATGTATAGTGATAAAGTTACCAAAAGTACATTGTCTCGTAAAACCCTGAATTAAAATAATAATGGCAAACAAGAGAAAGTTTGTAGTTTATGATGACGATTGTGGTTCAAGCAGTTCTCATGAAGATCGTTATTATCAAAAGATTGATAAAAGATTCAAGAAGATATCAGAGCAAGACTGCTACTTTGAGGAGGAAGAAGACCCTGAGGAAGAAAAAGTGCCTTTTCCTGTAAACCCTGAAGAACTAGTTGGAGATGTAGAAGAAGATCCTGAAGAACTAGTTGAAAATCAAGAAGAGGATCCTGAAAAAGAACTAGTTGAAGATCAAGAGGAGGATCACGATGAAGAAATTGTTGAAGAAGAAGATCCTAAGAAGAATTTGGCCACGTCGAAGATCGTTATTACCAAAAGATTGATGAAAGATTCAAGATATTAGTGGAAGAAGAAGACCCTGAAGAAGATGTGTCTTTTCCTGTAAACCCTGATGAAGAAGTTATTAAAGAGGATTCAGAAGAAGTAGTTGGAGATGTAGAAGAGGATCTTGAAGAAGAAGAAGAAGAAGAAAAAATAGTTGAAAATCAAGAAGAGGATCCCGATGAAGAACTTGTTGAAGAAGAAGAGGGTCCTGAAGCAGAAGAACTAGTTGAAGATCAAGTAGAGGATTCTGAAAAAGAAATACGGGAGCAAGTTGATGTTAGAGGGAAAGAAACAATGGTTGAATCAGAAGAAGAAGAAGAAGAAGAAGAAGAAGAAGAAACTGTACGTGAACAAGGCAGAGAAAGCAGATCAAACAGACGAACTAGGACAATGTGGAACAAAGAGGATGAGATTACAGTTTTACAAGGTAAGATCGATTTTCAGAAGATGATAGGAAATCAAAGCAACTACATAGGTGGATTTTATTTATTCATGAAGGATAAGCTTCCTTTTTCTAAAAGCCAACTGCATTGCAAGATTGAGTGGTTAAAGAAAAAATATAATCAGAATACACAGAAATTAGATTTCTCTAATGATCATGAAGAGAAATTGTTCATGCTTTCACAACAAATATGGGGTACCAAAAACAAAGATGATGAAGAAGAAGAAGAGAAGGAAGAGGAAGAAAAAGAAGACTTCTGGTCTTTGTATCCACGATTAAATGAGTCATTACAGTTAGACGAGTTTTCAGATTTTACAATTTCAGGCTATGGAAAATATTATATAAAGCAAAAAATGGAAGCTATCGGAAAGTTGAAGGCTATGGAAATGGAAGATAGGTGGAGAAGGTTGCAGATTGCAGAAACTCAAGTTAAGCTTATGAAAGCAAGTTTGATTCATGAACAAACTCAACTCATAATGTCTGTCATCAATTAGTGACAAATTTCATGTCTATTCCAATGCAATAATGACAGGATGTATAATATAACACTTTTAGCCTTTTCTTTTAAATTAGTCTTATAATTCTGAAAAATTCATATTTAATGCTAAACCGATAATTACATCCACTTACTGGTGACTATATATGATACAGAATTTGGCACTGGCGTTGATGGAGGTTATGTTGTTGAGTAAGTCTTGAATATATAAGTCAATATCTTGTTGTAGTCGCCAATTTGGGTAGCAGTGTTGGGGTCAACTAAATATGGCACCTACAACATCAACATAATTCATTTGAATTCAAAGACCAAATCAAACTAAAATGATATAGAAGTTAACAAAATGAAATTATCAAATAACTTAAGTGAAATAGTGAAATTACATTAACATTTTTGCCCACTCCTACATGTGTTGCCAAGTTTTGGTTTGGTATTGGAACCAAACCAAAACCAGTTTGGAACTCTATCCATACAGTGGGGAAACACTAGCTTTAGGTCCAAAACTCGAATTGAAAACAAGTTTGAAAACAATTTAAATTTTAGCTAGAAAAACTGATTAGCATAAACCACCCAAAACCAGATCGTATTTCATAATGCATATATATTGTTTGAACTTTGAAGGAAGCTGACCTCTTGGGATCCAGATATGTCAAATAACAGTTTTGCTCGCTGAGATCCTGCTCCAACATTTTGAAGTATGTATGGGAGCTCCAGTTCACATAATGCCTCACGTACAATTCTCGCATACTGTTCACAAGATAGAAAACACATTATCCATTGCGTACAAGCTGTATGAAAAACAAAGAATGAGCCTTACATATGAACCATTTATATACAAAAAAAATTGTTCCTTTGGACATAATAAATATTTGTTGCATCAGGAGGAACAAATGCAAAGTTTATGATACAACTTTAACTCTATGAGATCATCCACAAGTGAAATTTTGTATAAGATGAAAAATGTTGATTAAATTTTTAGCGTTTCAACTTTTTAATTTTGTGTTTGAAAATAAAAATTTGCAACGGAGGGCCAGAACTAAACATTTTTTAATAATGGTATTTAGTTCTCCAGAAAAATAAACTATCCAACTGCATTTGATTGCAACCTTTTTGATAGTTTATACACCCAGTTGCAAAATTTTCTATTCAGACTTTCAAATCAAAATTCAAGGAGAGGACTGAGAAGGCACTGGTTTTCTAATTTTAAATTATGCTATCATTAGTTCCATTACTCATAGATAGATCTGTATTCTATATCATAGGAAAAACATTTACTTACTGGATTGTTCTCATATGAGAAAAGCTCCAACTTCTTAGGTGGTGGATCAGGTTTGGCCCTTTCCCATTTGGTCATTCCTCTGCCAGCACGAAGAATTGTTGGCATCCATCCTGTAAACATGGTGCTGAAGAAAAGAGGGAGATATATTATGAGACCAATTCAACTTAAAAAGACAAGAAGAAACTTAATCAGTTACAAGTTTAAATAAAGTCTTAACACCTTTCCAAAAGTCCTATTGATGGGTTTCTCCCTTTACCATATTGTTGAAATAGATATTTCACAATTTCACCTATCAGAAAGAGTATAAATAAAGAGTGAAACACAAACCAGGCCTTCAAAAGATGCAAGATGTGATGGAAACATCATGATAATAATGTACTTTAACAACACTAGCATTCAGTTTTAAATAATTACTATGTACTTATAACAGTAACAGAAACAGAGGAAACCCCTAAGGAGGATCAACCATTCACAAATGCATTGAGTTGGCTAAAGAAAGATCAATTTTAGCATGGTTGCAATTAAATGCTTTTGCTATTATTCCAGTTCACAATTGTATGTTATACTAATTATGTACCCTTGTCAATTAATTATACGAATGGTAATGAGCCACAAGCTTCGAGGGGCAAAAAGGAGTGCCAGGGTCCACTTATTTTTTGACATACTGTAAGAATTCCAAAAGGAATTCAAATCATACAGGAAAATGAAAAGGAAAAAAAAAATAACAAAAACATTGACCTAGGACTCCTACATCACTTACCACTTTCATACATTGAAATACCAGTATTTGGATCAAGGAGAAAAGGAAACCTGCAAGGAAATTTAACAGATGCTTCAAATAATAAAAAACTGAAAACAGAAATTAAAAAAAAAAAAAAAAGAACACCCCCTTCCAGACTCCAGTCGAGCAGGAAAACACTTAAAAAGACCCTTCTAGATGCACTATATGCAGAATAACCCCTTCGTCTCACAACAAACTTATTGTATATCATTCCTTTTTCTATGTTTTCTAGCTACTTTTATTTCTACAATGAAAATTTTAGGCAAGACATTATCAAATAACTCATAGTTGTACAATTGTCTGTAATATAGACAATATTCCATACTGTTCTTTGCCACCAATTTTTCTGACCATTTCTCTATGGCGTATAGAGCCTTTTGGACAAGGATACACCTGCACATATTTTTCAAAAAGCAAAATGAGGAAACAATGACGCAAAAACTAGATGTATCGACACAAAAAGGAAGGCATTGATGGTAACAAGCTTCTCCTGAGAATTTGCAATAACTTAAACAAGCTCAATTTAGTCAATCTGTCAATACCTGATTTCTAATGACCTGCTAAAACAGTATCTTGTGAAGGGAACCAGATGAAAATCCTGATATTTAACATTACATTATAAAATGGGGAATCCAATTTCTTCAATACTGGATTTTAAACTAAAGAAAAATTTTCCTAGATAGCTATTCTGTCTGGCAAGGACGTTTCCATGTATAAAAAAGGAGGCCAAAACAAAATCCTCTAAAAATATTTACACATAATAAAGAAGACACTGAAAGGCAAGTGAGGATAGCTCAAAACAGAGATGAAATGCAGGCATGTTAGAAATAATTGCGAAAATATGACATTATGAAAAATGCATTTAACATATACAGAATAATGACATTAAAGATGTTTATGTTTTTGACATGGAAAGTCAATGCTGATATTTCCACTAACAGACAATATATGGAATTCTGCATTCCACTTGTGAATGTTATTTCTGCATACAATGCAGTTTGCGTACACCTGTAGAAAGATAATGGTCAACTCTATAGTATATTGGTATTGTTGGATTTTCCACCTTATTAGTTCCAATTTAAAATAAATTAGCATTTTCTAAGCCCTCACCACTGTCCTTTTTCTCCTTTTTAGTTCTTAAAATATTTTTTGGCCCATAGTATTATGTTATCTATTTGGAATTAGACATGACGGAAGTCTTTCAAATGGAAGCTCTTAGGAAAACCCCTCCACATCCAGTTTTCACATTATGCCTCGAGCTCAATCCAAGATAAATTGTTTCCATCTAGCTCAGTTTATTAATTGTGGTTCATTAATTGTACTATCATATTCTAAGCCAAAACATAGTAGAACATACTCTCTTAGAATTAAGAACATTACACATATAAATAAATTAAAAATAGGACAATTTCTGCTGAATATATGCACAAAACAAGTTGGAGGACTTGTAACTGTTTCAAATGAACTGCTAACCTCAGCTGAAAGGTCCAACTCTGTCATGGCTTCTCGTACCCTACGGCAGAATGGGCATGCCTCTGTTTTAAAAGGATGTAACGAAAAGCTTAACTTAAAATTCCCATCCTAGAAAGAACAAATGATATATGGTAATTAAAATCTCACCACCAGAAGTGTACTATTAATGCAAAAACATAGTTGGAAGCATATTATTAATCCAGGAAAACAAATAAAGAGAATATTGTATATGATGTATGGAATAATTCACTAGTCAGACAAGGTCTATATTACTGCCTTGCCTAAGAAACCGATAGGCAAAAATTCCATACATGGATTAATAACTTAAACTGATATAAATGATGTCTGATGTGTATGCTAATCTGATTGCAGTTGTCTATCGATCCTTTTTTCCCTTTTCAACTAGTTAAGGTCAAATACTTGCATATTTTGAAATATATAGGGTTGCCAAAATCACAATTTTCTTTCCTTTTTAATGCTACTTCAATATGCTTGACCTTTCATACTAGTTCATCATCCATGTGTGTGGTGCTTCAAGCAATTTGTTTTACTCTTAGCATGCAACTCCAATTTCATTAAGTCAAATATTTCCTTAGACAATTAAAGTTATCCAGAAAACCTTTCTTCAGCAACACATCCATTTGTAGCTACAATATTTCAAACCAAAAACTGAAGGGAAAAAATAACAAGATGAGACAAGTAGAATACCAATCCAATTAAATTTCGAGCTAATATCACAAAGGACATTTTCGTGGTTGGTTTCTAGAAGTGACTCAATCTTTGCATGCAGGAATTGCGGGTACAAGTTACATCTAGTCATTTCTACATATCTCGCTTGAAAGTTTTTAGGTGCACATGGAATACAATTAATTTGGAAGTTTTTTTGGTGAAGCTTCATCTCAGTTATGAATGCTCCCTTTGGATGACTATTTAAATAAAAGATTCACTCTTACTATCTTAACCTTATAGAAGACCTAGACCGTTTGAGAGCAGAACTACACAAAATCTGTCCCAAGTAATCTTCTGAGCATTCTATATTTGCTGCCTCTTTTTCCATAATTAGGAATTTTCAATCTGACGGCAAGGGTTTTTGGGGATTGGTGCTACTTCATTGCAGTCAAGAAGAAGTATTTTTGGGCTCAGTAACTTGCTAGTTTCTATGAAGAAATGCCATCTGAAAAGAGAGACATCATTATTTACTGGATGAAAATTGTAACTGTTTTATAGAAATAACGATGTGTCACTAAAGGGGAACTTCTGTTGTGAGTTTCCTATATATGGAAAAAAGCCTTGAATAACTTAATGAAACAACAATACCACTTACAATGAAGATTAAACAAAAATGAAGATATTTATGCAATTGATGATCAACATCAGTCAACTCTGAATAAAAACAGCATACCGAATTCATAGAGCTCTAAATGTTTAGGAGAACTTGAAGTTGTTGTCTCTTGGTTGACCAAATTCTTTGATAATGATCTTGAACCCCATGGAAATCGAGCCAAGGTCGATAATGAAGATGTTGCTACCTGCAAGCATCTGGATCAGCTAAGAGATACAGTGTTGGTCAATTCAAGTCTTTCAGTATACATACATTAAGATATGGTAGGATGATTGATAATAAGGTGTATTCCATTCTAGTAAACCACAAAAATATATTAATATTTATCCAGCATGCATGTGAATTAGTTCTTACAATCCTTTTTCTGGTCAATTTTATCTCAAACCTATAGATTCAGAGTTTGTTGAAACAAGGTACTAAATAAAGAAGAACTGGGTTTAACTCATCCTGAAAACCTGAGTTGACAGGAAGAGTATTGTCCAGCCTTATATTCAACTGGAACTCCTCATTCCTAACTGATGAGGGATCCTAACACTAAATGCATGCTTTCAATAAAAATTTTAATTTTTTTAGGAATTGAAGGTTAAAAGAGGATGAGAAAGTAACAAGATTAAAAAAGGTAGATAAACAACCAATAAAATTTAAAAATTAATGAGAAATAAAAGAGGGAGTCTTGTTGTATTGTATGTATCTCTGCAACTCAACGACTATATACTAAATTGGAGAAAAAGAAATGTTACTGTTCAAAATTATTACCTCCAAAATATTATTTCGTTCTTGAGAAGGATCTCCTCCCTGAAAGAACGAAGAAAAACATAGTCTGGTATGGTTAGGAAGAAGACTAATGAAAATCGGAAATCATATTACATATGGAAAAAGTGAAAGATTCAATACCATTTGCAGCCTACATAAATACATAATGGAATACGAAACAGATAAGAACGTAAGGAATCAAATTAAAACCAAAGTCGAAATACGGAATCTAAAGCTAGAAATACTTTAGCAAACTAGTAGTTAAGATGCCAATAGTCCAGAAAATTCTTGCAAATTGAAGATCTAAGAAATGACAATATAAAACATCAATGAGAAAATCTTACAATAAACTGTTTTGACTTTAATAAAAAAAATAACAGGGAAAATGAGCAAAAATTTCACAGATGGTTGAGAATGAAATATAGATAACAAATAATATGCATTTGCTATAACAGAAATGAGATCAAATGAAATGTCACTTATTCCTCTTATTCCAGAAACTGGATATCGACCTAATCTTGCAATTAGGGTACTCTAACAGTACTTATGTAAGAATCTCATAATGTGACATAGAAGTAATGAGATAAACACTAAGCTTGATTGGAATGACGTTACTGAAAATTCATTTGGAATTTCAAATACAGATTTGTTCATATTTGAGTCATATTCAACCAAAATTAATAGTATTTTGTTTTAATAAATTCCAAACTCAAAGTAAACAAGCTAATAATAATGCAAATAACGTCCGAGTCCAAGATATTTAAACTGAGTTACACTGAATCCAAACATGACTTGTACTTATGAAATGAACGATTTACAAATGAGATCAAAACTTTTAAATGGACTCAAGGAAAGAAATAATAAGAAACCTTAAATCATCTGATTAAGAAAAAATCAGTATTAAATTTCATATCACATTTATGATATAGTATTTCAATTTCCATAACTAAACTTGGATTTCTTGTGTTTCAGCTCATCCAGACAAACCAAGAAGGAATTTCAAAAGAGAAATGGAGTATGTGTATTAACTTACAGAGAATAGCTTAAGCAGAGGACAAAGAACGGACAAAAAACTAGTTGAAGGATTGCCAGAGCCATCGCTCGAAGCTGATACACTTTCCCAGGAAATTTGGTCTTCTTCGGCATTCGTTTCAGATTTCGCGCGAATTCCGTTTCTTACAGAAACTAATGCTTTAGCGCGCGAAAATTTCAATGTCCATAGTGGGACTGAAGTAGTTGGGTATTGGGAATTCTTGTCTACAGCAAAATTGGAGAAGGGAGTTTGCAGGAATATCAACGACATGGTTGTGATTTCGTATGTTCTGCGAGCCGTTGGCAAAATCTACGGAAATGATAGCATTTCGAATAGGCTCTAACCCCTACGGTTGGAGTTTCGAGCTCGGCTAGTTTGGGTGTTTTGGGCTGAGTTCCATCATTTATATTTAAGAATGTTCGAATTCTCCTTTAAAGTTCGCTTAAAAGTTTGCCTTGTGAACCCATTTAAAGCCCAACTCGAAAGCCCAATTAAAACTTTACTCGAAAACTTGTTCCATATTTAGTTCATTAGGAATTTTACAAAATGATATTGTTTTTTCATACATAAGAGAAATCAATGCTACAAATGAGTTAGATAGAAATGTCTTGTAACATGTTTGCAAACACTATGATGAATGAGTATATTTGTTAATTAATTCGCAAACTTATAAATATAATTAAATTCGGCTTGTTTTATTAAATAAGCTCGAATCATGAATTTGAGTTCGGCTCATTTAATTAATTGAACAAACTCGAACATGAGTATTTTACGAGTTAAATTCCGATTGAGTCTAAAAACACTTTAGTTTATTTATAGATGTAGTTTGGAACTTCCTCTAATTTTCTCTTTTTTTTTTATTGAAATAAATTGTGTATTATCTATATAAATACAAAGTCTAAGCACCATAATGTACATGCCCATAATTTATGGACCATCAAGGAAAAAATAACCCTACAATTACAGATATATTGGATTTTTTTTTTTTCCAACAAAGAGAATATTTGATTCAATTAGTATAAATTTTTTTTATACTAGCGATGGGAAAATATTCAGTTTTTAAATATCATATCGCGGCACGTGCCGGGCTGCTGCACAGTAAAGTGAAAAGGGCCGAATCTAGATCCGACGACCACATCATATTTCCCGTCAAGACCGGGACCTCCTTTAGATTAAATCCAACGGCTAAATCCAAACTCTTTATCTACACCGTCCGATTCTGATCAGACGTACCAGATTAAATCTCCCTCCCTCTCCCCCTTACACCTTATAAGCCTAGCACCAAAACCGGGTCCAAAGCCCCTCTCTCTCTTAAATCCAAAAAAAAATCGCAAGCGCAGTGCTAACACACTCTCTCTCTCTTTTTCAAACCGAAAAAAGCAGGAACTTTCTTTCTAGTTTCTATTTTCTTCTTGTGCTAACGTGCACGCTCCGCCACTGCTTAACGTGCACCGCTCGAGATATGTCGCCGGCGGGAACGGTTACAGCATCGATTATCAGAATCTCGCGGTACAGGACGGCCCACTAGTAGTTTAATTTGTACGGTGGAGATTTAATCTCCTTCGAGAGTGACGCCTAAGATGGATGGCCAGAAAAGCCAAGCGAAGCTTACAAGAAACCACTCCTCACTTCTCCGTTCATTCCCTACCGTCCGATCATCCATACATAACCTTACCTATGTAACAGAGGAGGACCTTATCAAACCGGAGTCGCAGCAGCAACAGCAAGAGAAACAACCAGTAGAAGATAAAGTAAGGGAGGACAGAAGAAAGCTCATCCGGTCTGGTTCGACTCCTAGGAGGACCGGTTCGGCCCGGTTCGCTCCTGTTCTTACTATGATCTCCCTTTCTTTCTTTACTCTCTTCTCGCTTTCCTTCTTTTGCTTCTTCTATTTGAGAAGAGAAGAAATACCTACGTCAGAGAATCTTTTGTTAGCTTTAATTTTCATTGCTATAACCCTCTTTTTTGCAAGCAAGAACAAGAACTTAATTAACCAAAATTTAACCTTAATCAAGCAATTATGGGAAGAAAACGCAAAAAGACTCGGTCTTTGCACTCCAAGAACCAAATCGAAGCCGGTCCAATGGTATATTGGCGAGTCAAATGCGGATGCCAATAAAACCCGGAAGGAGAAGAGGATAATAAGAGAAGGAGTAGAGTTTTATAGCAATGGGGATTTCTATGAAGGGGAATTTCACAAAGGGAAATGTAATGGAAGTGGGGTTTACAACTTCTTTGTGAGTGGAAGATACGAGGGTGATTGGATTGATGGGAGATATGATGGGTTTGGTATAGAGAGCTGGGCTAGAGGGAGTAGGTACAGAGGTCAATATAGACAAGGTTTAAGGCATGGATTTGGGGTTTACAAGTTCTACACTGGAGATTCCTACGCCGGCGAGTGGTGTAATGGGCAGAGCCATGGTGTTGGAGTGCAGACTTGCTCTGATGGAAGCTGCTATGTGGGCGAATTCAAGTGTGGAGTTAAGCATGGACTTGGTGTTTACCATTTTAGGTAATTTTTCTTTCTTTTTTCCTGGATTCTTAGTTGGATATGGTTTTTCTCCTAATTTTATTTTCCTTTTCATTACGGATATTGAATTTACTGTTTTTAACTTTTTCATTAGCGATGAAACAGTTTAATTTTAATTGTACTATTTTTTTGATTGGTTGCTGGTGGGGTTTACCTTTTTCAGATCATTTACTTGCCTCAAATTTAGTTAGATTTTCTAGCTATATTTTGATTACGGTTCTTGGGTAAAATCAAATGTTGGTTTTTTTATGGAAGTAGTGTTCATTTAGACTAAAGATGCAGTTATGGTTGTAATTCAAGATTGCATTTTTTTTAAATTGATTTTTCAGGTGACTTAATGATCAAATGCTGTTCCTCAGTTTTCCTTTTCTGGGTTTGTTTGACTTTTCAGATTTCAACTCCCATGGTTTCTTTTCATGGTGTTTGGCGTTGCTTTGAAGATCCAATTTTTGATTTTTTGAATTTTATCCGTGTAGGAATTAGATAGCCATTTTTAGGTATAAATTTTGATAATTTAATTGGTCAAACATAATTAATAATTTGTCGAATATTTCATGAACTGGATTGAAAATGAATTTTATGGTGATTAATGTAAATGATTTCATTGCAGAAATGGGGATAGATATGCTGGTGAATATTTTGGAGACAAAATCCATGGCTTTGGGGTTTATCACTTTGCGAATGGGCATTGTTACGAAGGGTCATGGCACGAAGGGCGGAAGCAAGGCTATGGCATGTATACTTTCAGAAATGGTGATGCAAAATGCGGTGAATGGGATGTCGGTTCTCTCAAGTCTCCTCTGGCACCTCTAACTGATGCAGTCCTTAGAGCCGTTCAGGTTTTAGTCTCCCCTGATTTTGCTTTGTTAATAATTAACTAGCTGCTCATTTCTCACTCACTCATGTTTTAAAATTGTAGGCTGCTAGAAAAACAGCAGAAAGTGCTATACGGGTTCGGCGGATGGATGATCAAGTGAACAAAGCAATTCAGGGTGCAAACAGAGCAGCCACTGCTGCTCGAGTTGCTGCTGTCAAAGCTGTTCAAAACAGGATGGATGGCAAATTTTGTGATACAAACATATAAAAAAAAGAAAAAAAAAGTGTACATTTTTACTAATTTTAAGTACTTGGAAGATGTATTGTCGCCCAGATAAGCAAAAGCTTATCAGAGGTTGAGAGTGTTTTGAAGGTTTTTCATTTCTTCTCACTGTAACTTGTAAATACACCATGTATATCAATGGAAGATGAATTTTTCGATGCAAATTGCTGAGCCTATCTGTTATCTAATATCCATCATTGAGTGCCACCTTATCTATTTATAACTAACAGTCGTTACAAAGTTGGAATTTGGATTGGTACCAAGTTGCAAGCAACGTCACTAATGAAAGTATAATAATAAAGCTTAAATTTGCTTCTTTGGCAATTTGCATACTCTAGAAATAATTGCAGATTTTGTTGCAATTATAATTGAAGGATGTTATTGGGGTATTACATTAATTGATAGCAAAATACTGAAAATAGTATTTGAATATATACACAACTACTCGTAGTTAATGATTGGTATGGTAACTAGTTGCTTGCAATGTTGTTAGAAATGGATCAAGTCAGCTAGTTGGACCGAATTGATTAGGAACTAGTTGTTTGTCGGATTCAATAAGACATAACTTGTAGTAAATATAATGCTGAATTTAACTATCGAATCAGATAAAATTGGTAATACAAATCGTCTGACTTTGATAGTTCAATTTAAAACTAAATGGATTACAAATTTAAAATGTAGTTATTATATATTTATATGCATTAAGGATGGTTTTATTTATTTGTAAGAATAGAATTAGATAGAAATAAGTGAAGATGTGATGTTAGAAAATATGTAAGTAGGGCAATTTATGATGTTGTCCCAAACAAGACGTGACAAAAAAATGATGAGCAGTTACAACTTAGATTGAAGTATAGGGTTAAGATATATTTCATTAAAATAAGTATAGAAAGCATGTGGCTTCCTCATAGAGATAGGATTGATATTATTCTTAAATACATGCTAGCACATGATAAGGTGGGTGTGGGGTTCCTTGTCTTGCCCAAAAAATATTAACTTTTCATGCATGCTGGATCCACAATCTCTGTTTCTATGTAATTTTTTAAAAAGCCAACTCAAAAAGAATTTTTTTCCTTTTTTTTCAATTTATTATAATATTTTTAGATTCCCTTTTTTGCTCCTATTTCCCTTTTTTTCCTTATATGTATAGTCTAATTGGCGTATATGTGTGAAATAATTTTTATTTCAAATAAAAAATAAATTATTTTAAAATAATTATAATATTTTATAAACAAGTACTTGAAAAATACATGGCTAATTTTACCGATTTTCTATTAATATAGATCAAACTAACTAACCACACAATAAATTAATAATGGAATATTTAATTAATTATGTGTTGTTAGCATTTACAGCCATTGATCTTACAGTTGATGAGAATTTGATTAAAATATCTCAACTAAATATAGAAAATCAGGTAAGGACTGAGTAAGCTTTGTTCCTTAATTTGTTTAATGATTATGAGTCATATGAAAGAGCGTATACGGTCTCTATAATTATTCTAATAAAATTTGATTATTGTAAAGTTATGTTAATTAAAAATTGGTCTTCTTTACAGTTGGTAGTCTCTACAGGGTTCAATATTAGACCAGTATTGGTACTATCTGAATTAAATATTTTGCATTCATTTTTAATCTCTAATCTGGTCAAACTTAATCAAGGATTCTCTTAATAATATATTTTTTAACATAATTATACATTAAAATTATATTTATTATAATATCTTTTAAAAAAAAAAACATATTAATTACGCTTCCGATAATAATTTTTTGACAATTTTTCAGTTTAAAAAATAAATAAATCAAAATTACTCAGTTGTAATAAATTTTGTAGACAGAAAATAAACATACAGCATTTTCCAATGCTCTAAGAAAATGGAACAAATTGCTTTGGGGAGATGAAAGATGCTTCTAAGCATGGTAATTTTGGAAATATGAGAAGTTCAAGAAAATTAAATATTATTTGGAAGCTTGAGTTTATTAAAT
This sequence comes from Croton setiger, assembly GCA_948099555.1. Taxonomy (NCBI): domain Eukaryota; kingdom Viridiplantae; phylum Streptophyta; class Magnoliopsida; order Malpighiales; family Euphorbiaceae; genus Croton; species Croton setiger. Next base: position 10,693 of record CANUEY010482083.1, on the reverse strand, counting down.
GTAAGTCCAATGGATTATTAAATATTAATAATAATAATAATTATATGATACAGTAATATTCTATCAAGAATCAGAACCTGTGTGAGGCATGTTTGGTTGTTGCATTTATTATTCATTACCTATTTTCTTATCCTCATTCTTCATATCACTATCTCTTCTCATCTCAACAATAAATATTTTTTCAATTTTTTTTTCTGAACTACAACTTCTCTTTTCAATTTTAATTAATTCACCCCATATATTTTATAACATTTTTAAAAATTATAATATTTTATCATTCTATTAATTAAGTAGTTAAGAAAATTAATAACTTGTATTTCATCTGAATCGTATTAATTTTGATTAAGATAATATTTGTACTAATTTTTTTAACTTTTACTATAGGCACTTAATTTTTTTATCAAATTTTCCTTAATTTTACTATTTTTTTTTAAAAGAAAAAGAATATTGAAGCATTTATTGTAACTATAAATTAGAGAACCGAATATAATTAGTATAAGATACAAGTAAAGAATGTAATAATTATGTAAAAAATTAGGCACTCAAAGTATTTTTAACTTAATGAATGTTATTATTTAGTAATGCCATATAGACCCCAAATTTAAGTAATTCTCTCAAATAAAAATAAATTATAAGCAAATAAATTAAGTCCAATAAAAAGGGAAAATAGAGCATTTTAAAATGACTGAAAGCATACTCAGTAAATACTAAAGATTGTCCATTATAAGTGTCAAAAGAGGTTGCTTTTGTTTATCTTTTTATATTTGGAAAAAAGAAAAGTGCCAAAAAAAGGAAGATAATTGGGCCATTTGGCTTGCCATAATTGCATGTATAATAATAACATTATTATCATATTTGCTTGCAATTCAATCCAACCATCATCCTTCCTTTGCCAAAATCTTTCCCAATTCACAGTAATGAAACTACTATACCCCACTTTTCAGCTAAATTTCCCTTAACTTATGAAATTTTTGTACAAGGTTAAATCAATGCCTTTTATATATGAAATCCATAATTTAACTTAATAGCTAAAATTAATGTAAAAAACGAAATTTAAAAGATATATTGTGTATGTCCGCTTTTTTTGACTTGTCATTTAAATTACATCTCGACCATAGCATAAAATTATATATTTCAGAAAATTAAGGTGTAAAAACTATATATTTTAAAAAGTTGATGTATATAATCGGTGTTTTACATAATTAAAGAGGCCAATCGATATTTTCATACATAATTATCGGCAATGACGAAACTTTAAAGGGTAAAAATATGTCAGTGGATCCTATAATATCTAGTTTTGTTTTTTTGAAATATCTTCATAAATTATATGCATATGCTGGAGCAAATTATACATTGGGACAATTTTGGACTACATTATAAAAACAGGGTGCACGAGCAAGAGCATAAGGAGACCCATTTGCTTGTGTCCTAATCCAAACTAAAGAACAATCATTTAGTTGGTTAAACAAAACCTTGGCATCTTTAATAACTAAGCTCCAATCTGAAACATCTTCTTCTACCCGATGGACAGATTGAACTAACCGCAAACAATTTGATTCAAGAACCGCAAACAACACTTCCCTATAAAGCAATTGCCTCAATAACCCTTGGCCAGAACACAAACCCAGAAAAATTGCATAATTATGTTAGACATTAACATCAAATCTGATTCAATTTAGTAATCTTTGTTAGTCCAAACACTTGAAATGGAAGCTGAGTTAAGGAAAAGTAATCAAGTGCTTAATATATAATTAATTATACAAAGCTGAGGTGATGGAGTTGGTAAGTACTTTATCATTTAAGGATTTATGTCCTTTTTCTTGATTTTACAGTTCAAATTTTGCAGGCCATGATTTTACACCTCATTCCTCATAAAGTCAGTTAGTACATTTCTATTTTTCAATTTTCTCCCTTTAACATCATACTAACAACTCTTTCTTTTGAAAATTAAACCCTATCATTTAATTATCACTAGTAATTTTATATTTATTAATATAGGTTGCGAATATTCAACTATAGTCTAAATCATAATATAAAACTAATTTTTTGAAATTGATAATCATTACTTTTATCTTAAAATTCAAAATAGATAATTCAACGAGTGATTTAGAAATAAAAAACCGTCAATTGACAGTTGAAGAGTTCTCTACTTAATAACTCTCAAATTACCTTCTTTTTTTCCCATAATAATTGTATAGGGGAGGGAGTGGATTCGAGACCGACCCGACTCTAAACCCGACATGTGAAAAAAATGAACGTAATTGACCCTACTTACCATTCAAGTATCATCGGTTCACAAGTAAGGTTGGATTGAATCCAAATTTAAAATTTTTCTATTTACCCAAAGCATATAGACTCTTTATAAGAAACAAAAGAAGGAAAAGGTCATGAATTTATAGAAAATGGCCTTGTTTATTAATGAATAGTTACCCTAACCTAAATACAAGGGTATGTGAGTCATATACATTTGAATTTTGGAAGAGGTCTCCAAAAGTCTCAATCCAATATACCTCAATTTGACTTGTAATCTAAATTAAGGTTTTCAATTTAAATGTTGTTGAGAATTTAAATTTGTGGGACAAAAAGGGAATTATATAAAGATACAATCCCCAAAAAAAGTCCAAAATGATGGTGATATGTATGATAGTGCCTTATTGCTTCCCTCCTCACCCTTCAAGTCCCTTTCTTATGCTTACATTACACCATTTATTAGTAACTATAAATGGGTTGCATGAGATTGGGTTAAGTCACCTAATCCAAGTTTCTTTATTGACTTCAAAAAAAAATATATATATATATACACACACACACCCAATTGGGTCCTCTCTACACTAAATTAAAAAAGTCATATATGTCATCAAAATCTTTCTTTGACTTTCCTCTTGGACTGCAACTTCATAATTTATTTAGGGCTTTTATATATTATTTTCTTGTTTTACCTTATGCTAATTAATGTAGATTATAATCAGTTTAGTGGAAAATATACTAAGATTAAGGTTAAAAATTTCACTTAAACCTAATTGAAAAAAAAAAATTATAATCAATAATGTTGGAAGGAAAAATGATGAGAAAAACAAATTAATTATTTACAACAAAAAAAAAAAGCAAATTAATTGACCATTTCAGAACATATATTCAAAACATTTGGCTTTTTTTGAGGATTCAAATAATATATTTAATGAGATTGTCCTTTGAAAGTGTTAGTTGTCAAAAAAATCTTAAATAAGGTCGGTTTGAAATCAAGAATTAAATAGTTAAACAAATTAATTAAACTCCGTTGAATATATGTCATTGTTTTGTACGATTTGTTTGGGAAATAAAATAAGGCTTCTCCTTTTTCTTCATTTATAATGTTTCAATTAGCTTTTTAAGCCATAAATATTTTAATTATCACTACTTTTGGTTTTTAATTAGAAAAACCATACTATTTCTGAACTTTATTTTAGAATTAATTATTGATATTTCATTGTATTCAATCTTATAGTGATAATTTCAATTAAACAAAACTTTATATTAATGATTTAATACAAGTATATATATAATTTTGTACCTGCTCAGTGCTTAGGGTATTATTATTAATATTCTTTTTGGAGAAATAATAATAATATTATTATTATTAGTAGTAGTCTTAATGATTCTCTTTTACAGTACATTTAAAATTAAGAAAGTCAAATTAAAGTTAATTAACATTTCACGTAAAAGTATATTAGAGAAAAAGGGACAGGAAATTCTGCATGAAAACAATAAAGGCATAAGGTGATGGGATAAGCTAATAAATGCATGTCGAAAATATAGTTATGATTTGAAAATGAAAATTAGGGCAGAATCGGCCACCTAATACCTTTGACACTGTCTTTCTTTAATATAAGAATAAGATTGAAAAACAAGTTGTGATTACTTTATTTCTTGGAAGCATAAATTTCTACTAATCTTGCGGTAAACTATTTTGAATTTTGTAAAAAAAAAAAAAAAATACCAGTGCTGCAGGAGAGCTTCTACATGGGCTTTCTGTTTGCAGAAGATTAAGGCCACAAGCCCAAATATACACGAAAGCCCAAGAAACCAATGCTGTAGGAGAAAAAAAGAAAAAATACTTCTTTTTTATTGCTATTCTAAGAGCTTAAAGGGCATTTTCGTCATTTTAGCATCCGTTTTCGAATCATTCTCTCCTTCGCGCGGAAGAAATAGTGAAAATGAACAAACCTCTATGCAAAGATTGCTTTATACATCCCATAAAAGCCATTCTTTTCTTTCTGCTTTTATTTGTGTTTATATATCACATTCATTTCCATTTGTTCTTCGTAACAAACAATCTTTTCCTTCGTATACCAGATAAAGAAAAATCATGTCTTTGAGCCCTCCAAGAACAAGAGTTTCTGAAACAACAACCTTCCAGCCTTACTGGTGCTACCAATGTCATAGAATGGTCAGAATTGCGGCCGCAAATCCATCAGAGATTATATGTCCGAGATGTTCAGGCCAGTTTCTTTGCGAAATTGAAATTCACAGACCGAGACTAGTTGTTGATTTCACTGCTTTTGATCCTTCCCCTGAAGCTCGTTTACTTGAAGCTCTATCTCTCATGCTTGACCCACCAATTGTTAGAAGACCCAACACTCGTCTTCTTCATATTCTTGACCCTCCATCAGAATCACGCGGCACGTCATGGTTTCGAAGAAGAAATCGAGTAGTAGACATTAATAGCAGAGGTGAAGAGGAACCTGGAATCCAATCTAGACCAAGAACATGGATTGCTCTTAGGCCAATTGATCCTTTCTCTTCTCCAAGTGAACCAAATGATTTAATCCCTCCAAGATTGAACTTAAGAGACTACCATTTTGGTCCGCGATTGGATGAATTGATTGAAGAATTGACTCAAAATGACAGACCAGGGCCAGCTCCAGCGCCAGAGGGAGTTATACAAAAAATACCAACTGTGAAAATTATGGAAAGCCATTTGGTGAATGACTCAACTTGTCCAGTATGCAAAGAAGAGTTTAAGATTGGTGGGGAAGCAAAGGAATTGCCCTGTAAACATATATACCATGATGAATGTATTGTGACTTGGTTAAGGTTACATAATTCTTGCCCTGTTTGTAGACAAGAAGTGCCTGTTGTTTCTGAAAATAGCAGCAGCAGCAGCCATGATCATGAAGATGATGGTAGGTGCATGAGGTGGCCGCGGCAATTGACTAATTTATGGCCATTTCGTCCAAGATATGGCAGAATTAATCCTCATGAAGGTCAGATTTTGTAATTCTTGATTGATTTTATTTATGTTTGTTGAATTGAATTTAAGTTGAATTGTTTCAGATGATGTTAACACAAGAAGGCGCTGTTGCAATATTCTTTAGGCTAAAACAATTTTATATGTTTGTTAGGAATATGAACTAGAGTGGAAAAGATTTCTGCCATGCATAGCTTCATTGCCGGTATGTCATTATTCCATTAATCTAGGATTTGCAGACTCCAACGCCGCCATTTTCTTATGTTTCTTTGTTTGTACCAGGTTGGCTTCTTCAGCTGCAACAGTATTTAATGCACTGAACTGTATCATCAAGGACAAATGGCCTCAATAAGGAAGATAGTGCTGTTCTATTTCTCTAGTATATAAAATTATGATTTATTCCCGTTGATGTATATTATTTGCATTAAACCCACATTTATTATTCATTTCTTCCATTTAATTGGCTACCAATTTGAAAATTTCTACGTTGCTACTAATTTGAACAAAAACCAGCTTGTTTAAATAATCAACATAACCCAGAATTGGAAACACATCTTAAATAAATCACATTGTCAAAGCTATAATATGGATCTTACAATCAATATACGAGTAAAATGATAATAAATGCAGTTTCATTTTAACGCTCCTCTGTAATCCAAAATTTCTGTCAAGTTTCTCAGTTACAATGGCTTGGGATGACAGCGAGTGCCAGCGTTAAATCCCTGAGCATATGCCGTGTTCTTGAACATTACCTGCAACAAGTAACGCCCTAATGAAAAATATGAATAACCATGATTTTACGCAGTACAGTGCTTCCAAAATGACCCTATGTAATCCCAAGTCAACAATAAAATTAAACCTTATGTATAACTGTATAGCAGAAAACCAACTGTAATTTTCCCAAGCAGTTTTACATAAGAAATGATTTACTCACAGCAAGACTTCTCAAATCTGAGGTAAGACGCTTTCTCATAGTGTCAGCAACCACGATTCCTAGTTGATCACCGTGTTGGGGGATGGATTTCTCTGTAATCTGTGAAGACAAATTCCTTGAGCCCTACGATAATGATGTTTAAGAATCAAACAAGCGTAGCAGCAATTTTACCTCTGAAAGCAAAATACTTGATGTTTTATTCAGAATCTCTTCTACAAGTAGTCCAGGATCAGAGAAAAGACTAGGCTGATGCGAAGCAACAGCCCTCTTGTCTTCAACATTTTTTACAGTGCTTGGTGCCTTCACAGCTTTTACTACATCAAAGAAAGGAAACATTACAAAATAGATTATAAAAGGTTAGAACAATTAATACCAGCAAACATCTAGACCAGAAACAACTAGTTAAATAAAATTTGAGTACCTGCTGCAGAAGCAGGATTATGTGTGTTACTTTGTGAAGGAACTGCCTTTTCTGGAGGATTAGTAAGAACAGTGGAATCAGATGGAACGAATGCAGCCAGATCAGGAGGTTGATCCTTTCCTACAGGTGGATTAGCCTACAAGATAAAACTAGTAATGTAAATTCAAATAGCATTTTCCTCGAGTTACTATAGGAAATAGGAAACATAACCCTAAATCACCTCCAAGTCAACATAAGAGGGCTCTCTCCCTATTGATTTCAGAAATTTGTCAAGATCACGAGCATTAAGAGCTGAAAAATAATGATATATAATTTGTTAGAAGTCAGTGTGTTGCATAAAATAATATTCTAGAAATCACTATAAACAAACTTGATAACCTTTAATGCATCGTAAGATGTGGATAAACAACAACGAGCAGGAAAAAAATTAAAGTCGAATAGACAGAAAAAAGAAATTAAAAATGAAGAAAACATCAGTCTGCCTGTAATACAGGAAACTAGTAGAATCTCATTATGAAATACAAGCAAAAAAGTTCACATCAGGATAGCCAGCAAAGAAATAAACCTATCAGTACATACTATTTAAAATTTTTTAACCTCCTATCACCTGACAGCAGGAAATTAACCTCTGGAGTTAATACATTCAACTATATATTTGACATTTAATGATCTTTTAATAAACATCAAGCACAAATATCCAGGAATATTACTGTTGATTAAAATAATAATAAATAAGTAATTCATAAAAAGAGAAACAGGGAACATGTTACATACTAAAGGAAAGGGGGCAAAAAAATAAAAAACAGCTATTCAGACTTACAAATTGACATATCATTAGATAAAGGATGGAAGAAACAATGCTGCTGCATCATGAATCCTTTATCCAGCAACAGTGAGACATGCCTATGCATACCAGAGAATAATGTTAACAAACAAACCATGTAAATTGCGTACACAAGTTACTATAGTCAGAAACTAAATAAATTCAATAAGAGCAACCCGACAAAACTGTCTCTTCAATTTGTTCAAGCAAATATAACCTTAACCTCTGATTGAAAAATCAATCACATGGCAATAAACATATTAAAAACTACATACACCTCAGTCAAAATGGTCACTCAACTCCCCCAACTTATTAGTTTTTACCACCAAACTCTTGTTAATTAACATTAAAAAAACAGCACGAACTTTCACACTTTATTTTGCAATCATTTCAGAAAGAATATAGTGGCTCCACAGGGTCAACAACTCGACATAACCATCATGTTTTCTTCAACCGAAATGTTAATAATTCCACTGGTTCCTTTCATACATGAATCCAGATTTTCTAAAGATAAGGATATAGAAAGTACTATTCATTAATCAGGATGAAACATTTTCTAAGGTGGAACTGAAGTTGGAACTGAAGTTGGAAGCTTCACTCTGAAGAAGAGGATTGTTTCTCAAAGAAATGATTAAACACCCAATCAGATATTATTAAAAAAAAAAAAAAAAAAAAAAACCATTAGTATTGATCATGCAGTATCTACACACAATAAGAAAAAGCATAAAATAAAAGTCATTATGTACAGACAGTATTAACCAAGGCTTACAGAAAAAGCATAACATATAAAGGCTAAGGTACTGCAAATGCATTTCAGTTGGGGAAAAACTCATAAAAATTGAAAAGGGAACGTAACAATCAGTTTTGATGCATACCGTGCTGACTCATTGATAACTGCAAAAGGAGTAACAGAACCTAATGGAACCTTGCAACACAAAAAGAAAACACTTCAAAAAACGAATGACAACTGAACTTCTCAAAATGATAAAAGGTTACCATCAGCATGGACACTGCATGCTAGAGGCAAGTACCTGAAGTATCTCGCCAAGTGCTTCTTCAGGGGCCATTCTTATACCTCCTTTTCCCAATCCAAGCCTTTGAGACAAAACTGTTCAACCTTAAAAGCATAAGCGACTACCTTTAATATCTGAATAAACTAATAGAGATACAGTATCAACCATACAAACTCAGGCAAGCACAAATCGTAGCAAGCCTATCAAAACATAAAATGTAAAAATAAGGCCACAAACTGGCTCACCTTTCATGTCTACTTTCGTATCTGCTAAAGCAGAAACAATGTAGAATCTACTTTTCTTGTCCTGCATGAACAGTTAAAAATGTTATGTAGGTTAAAAAATAGAGGAAAATATAATATCAGCCAAAAATATCTGTTGGAACAATTAGTAGCTACAGTACTAAACATTCCTTATAAATCCCCATTATCCTTTACCTTCAAGAATAAATTTTTACTTAGCCCACCTCCTTTATCTCCAACATATTTCGCCTGATACAGAAATCATTTACTTCGATCAGCATGGTTGTATAATATACTTGTGAATGTTGAAAAATGCATATGACAGAGGTGTATGGACAGCATAAAGTTTACCTGTTCTTCGACTGTCATAACAACAGGATGCTCATACTGAATGAAATCAATTTGAAGCTCCTGAAGACAATCCAATAAGATTATTAGCTGAATGAAAGGTCAAGCGGACAGAATGGAAAAAAGAAACCCTCAATGTTCTGGAGAGAATCCAGTTCAAGATGAAAAAATAATGGTAAGTGTTGTAAGGAGCAGGGTAGCAAATTTTTGCAAAGCCGTTTTGTCAAACTCCCAAATAATGATCCTAAAATTTGCGCAAGACATTCTCTTTTTTTCCTTTTTTTTCTTCTGAAAAATACACATTTAACAAAGCTATATGCTCATTGACATCACCTCAACGGAGATAACGACAATTATTATCAATGCAATATTACAAACAACTTAACATGTAATTTAACATCATGCTATCACCATTGCATTTAATATAAACCAGCATTTCTTTAATGAAAAAATCAAGAATAACGAAACCGACAAAATAAAAAGGCAAAACAATGGAAACCCAGCTCAAATTTAGTCAACTCTTAAAAATAAATAAATAAAAAAAGAATAACAAAGAGTGGAACCTTCAATCGAGTAAGCAACTGGTCTTTAGTATAACCCATTGTGGAGGGTGTTTTTCAAGTAATCTGCTTGTCAACAAAAAGGACTGTTAGTTAAATCCGATTCAGGAATCAAACACAGTTCGGTGCTAAGCTGAAAAAGGGACAATAAATCACCAAAAAATCCATTGATTTTTGAAATACAGATACATACTTAAACGCATTTTATATGGTTCATAATTGAAAAATTCGGGAACTTAGCATCTATTTTCATAATTTAAAAATTCGGAAATTTCTCACCTGACCGGTGCGATTCCGGAAAATGCAAGAAGACTTCTTTCCCGCCGGTGGTTACTTCCCCTCTTCACGAGTACGAGTACAAACACCAGACAGGTGGTGGTGGGTGAAAGACTAATTCAGGTTTTATCTAGTGAGAAGAAATCGGAAAGACAATAGAGGACGATCTCTTCATCGACACACGATAAAGGGAGGCGCAGCGGGAGTTAAGTCGCAGCGTAGCCGCCGCGAGAAAGACAAACAAAGGGGTCGGGAAAATAATTTGAAGGAAAGAAGACGGGTAGCTCCTACTAGTACTAATATTCATATGCTATGATTAGGATTAAACGACGTAGTTTAAGATGAATGGGTTGGTTGGGTAGAGAATGGGCTCGGCTATTCAAGTTAGGTCCAGATTGGCCCACCACTTCTTCTTCTTCTTCTTCTTCTTTCTTCTTCTTCTCCATTTATGAACTGTACGTGATTTATAAATTCTCCTCCATTTTAGATTTTCATTTTTTTTTCTTCAAATCTATTGCAAAATTCTATTTGTTGGTATATATGACAGTATATATAGACTATATATCCTGATATATATACCACAAAAATCACATTTAACCTAGTAGATCTGAATTATATATACTATTATATATACTCCACACTAATCATAGCATGTGGCCTTCACAAATAGGCATACATAGCTTTTGGAACAGTATATATGATCTATATATACTGTCATATATACTCTTCATTTGTTGGTATATATGACAGTATATATGAATAAATAACATATTACCTAGCATATATGAAACCACATATACTATTATATATACTCCATAAATCATAGCAATGGATTTTACAAATTATAAT
>CANUEY010481923.1:0-35631 GCA_948099555.1 Croton setiger | reverse complement strand
ATTACGTTTGAGATAATAAGGCAAAAGGGCATGTAAGTAAATAAGAATAATTATGTGTGTTTGATATTTGGTATATGTATGTTATATGTTAAGTTATTATGTTGTGGTATAGCTTAACAAGATAATTAAATGGAGATATATGTTTTAAAAAGAAATATGACATGTTTTATAACGTAAGGGATAAGAGAGAACGCTACATATGACATATACACATTTATCACAATATTTAATATAATCCAGTGACTAAGATTCAGTACTTATCCAAACTGGTATATATCATATAATACATATCAATAAATCAATTGTTCGAATTACAAAACCGACTTAACAATCTAATCACATATATTCAATTAATAACAATTTCAAATGATCGGGCTTCAGTACCAGTGCAAAAAAGTAGATATCATATAATTAAAGCAAATAAATCAATTGATCGGGCTTTAGTACCGATCGAAGCAATTTAAACTACATACATTCAAAATCAATCAATTCAATTGACTAGACTTCAGTACCAGTTCAAACAATTTAAATCCATATGTGATTCGTCATTTCATAAACAAATCATTTCAAACAATGTAAGTAAATTTACACTTACCTCTCTGTCGACTCAAGGTCGGGTCTCGAGTTGTTTACTCCGTCTCTCCCCTACACTTAATGCTCTAATATAAGTCATATATGACATGATGCATGATTAAACATTTATTTTTTTATTAATTTAATTCTATTTATAAAACAATTTCATGTCATGTCAATTTTAACTTATAACATATGTTTCCTATATTAAAAATAATTATTAATACCATTTATAATAAATTTCAAACTCAATTTATCATATACTAATTATATTTAACAATAACTATAACAATTTAATTCAATTTATTAGCCAACTAACCCAATTTATAAAAATAAATTCGATTTAGACCATAAATGACTCAATTGAATAATAAAGTTTTTAGGAACTTAATTAAAGTTCGATAGTAACTACAGGGGTCAAATTATAATAACTAGAAGTCAATTTGGACGGAAGGACCCGATTGAAAACAATTAAAAGTTCTGAAGGGCTTAATTGAAAACATGCCAGAACTTCAGGGACCAAAATGAAGTCTGCCGAAACTTAAATCCGGCAGGACTAAATTGAAAATAATTAAAATTTTGTTGAAAAGACTAAATTACATTAAATTATAAATTTTAGGGACTGAAATGTAATTTTACCAAGTTAGGTACTCATGGGAAAAATTCCCCAAAATGCAGCGCCTGCTATGGTTTTGGTCTGTCTTCAACCTTCAGCCATGCCCGCGAAGCTGCTGTTTCCAGAATAGCTTTAAAGTGTTTTTCCGCCGATTTTCTCATTTTTCCAGCGTCCCTTTTGGCCCAATTTCCTCCCAAACTTCAGTTAATCCCTTCCCAAACACCTAGGAACCCCCATGCACGAAGTTTTTGCAGTTTCTCTTCCTTTTTCTTCTGGTTTTCTCATTTGCCCTATTTCCTATCTCTTTCTGATTTCTTTGATTTTCACTATTCCTCTCGTCTCTCTCTTCTTTCTAAACTACTTCTACACTTCCCTAGATAGCAAGGAAGCTTTGGAAAACTTCTATCTTCTCTTCTTTTCCCTCTTTTTATTTCTTTTCTTTATTTTCTCTCTTTCTGTGTTTGCTTCGACCCTCTTTTGTTTCTCACCCTCTTTTGTTTCTCACCCTTTTTCACCTCTTCAGACCCTTAAGAGTCCTATCTCAAGGTCCAATATTTACTCTTTCCACCTCATGCTTGTTTTAACTAAAAATTTTCATATTTTTCCTAAAGTTTACTTTTATTTTATTTTTATCTTTTACTCATTTCTGTTATACTTAGCCATATATATATAAACCTATTTTCATGCTTCTTTTTTATTATTATCGGGTCCAAGAATATTCGCAACCTGGTTGACGCCAAGTACCGATTCCAATACCTCGATAGTGCCGACAGAACCGAGATTTACGACGTCATTATAAAAATGTGATTTCCAAAAACAATATCTATTTTCCATTTCATTTAGTTTTATAACAATTTTCTTCTTAACTAATCATGCTACTGATGATTTATCTGTCGCGTCGACCAAAAACCTAATAGTTTCCTCTTTTATGTATACTGACTATATACTAGTTTTAAACTCATCTTTATTCATATACTTTAATTAATTTTCTATAACATATATATAATTTTTTAGCATGTAAGAAATCTCATTTAGAATGATGCTTATATGACAAGTAAAGTAAAAATGCATTTTATGCTTATAATGATATCATGTATGATGCTCGATTTTAGTTACGGATATCAAAAAAATAGTCATTCAAAGTTCTGAAGTAGGGGCGCATAATAATTTCTCTTCTCTTCTCCCTCAGCCCCCTAAACTTCTTCTTTCCTTTTGAGTCCGATTGCAGCATATCTTATTCAGTCAGCTCATATCCCAAGCCAAAAGTACCCTTAGCCATTGGTTCCTTCCTCGCCAATGGCTTGCTTCGAAAGATAGAACTCTAATTACAAAATTATAAGTCACATTCAATCTTAAAAGACCCTTGTCATTGTTCACATTCTAAGTGGTTGACCAAGAGAATGACTTACTTAAAAATTCACTTGCTGAAAAGAATCCTGCTGAATGTCAAACATTAATAGAATCTCTCTTATTTCACCTAAAGGCTAGAGTGCAATATCGTAGGTAAAAGATTGCTATGCCACTTAATTGTATAGGTTGGGGTAAGATTCACCTACTATTCCTTTTGTTGTCTAGCCATAATATTCTAACACTTTATTCTCTTTCTGTTTGATGTTTGCTTTCACTTTCATGTTGCCTCTGCCTCCACTCCCATACTAGGAGCGAGAATGAAGTCTCCTCTCTTTAGCTAGAAGAGAATGAATTATTGTCTAAAGCGTGTCTCTAGGAGAAAGTCCTGGTTGTCATTCATTAAAGTATGGGAGAAGTTGCGTAACTGTTATTATGTTAGGAAAAAGACATTGTTTGAAAAGGGCTCACATCTGATTATCTTATATACGAAACTAAGATAAATGAAGCTTTTAGGTTTTTTCACAATTTTGCTGCTATTTAGACAATTTCTGGGATTTGAATGCTTGACTTGCTTTCAAAGCCTAAAAGGGCTTACTATTCACTAGGCTAGTGAAGGCAACTCTCTAGGGCAACAACTACTTAATTATCACCCTCGAGTTAGGAGCTCATTTTCAATCTCTAAGATTCGGTTTGATGGCATCTTCTCTTATTATCTTTCTAGCTAGAACGTAGTAGCTTAATTTTACATCTATCTTTTTAGCTAGGATACACTCATTTATATAGACTTTTCTATTTCTTGTTAGTGATCCGAAAACAATTAACATTGGAGAAGAAAAATCTTTTCATTCTCTTTCTAACTTGCTAGAAGAGATAAATACAGTATAGAGATGAGGAGAAGGTGTCAAGTGTAATAATTGACTAAGCTAGACCCGGAAAATTAATTAAAGCTTTTTTCTCAGTTAGAAAATGATGCAATTTATTCGCTTAAATGGACTTTATGTCTTCCGCTAAGTTCTAAGAAGGATGCATCAAAGAATATGAATTCAAAGAGAGAGGCTGATATAACTACTATCATTTACGTACTTGCTTGGGAATGGTAATGGATAAGTGGGAGTTGAACTAAGACACACTAATTAAATAAGGAATTTTTATATCTACTTAGTAATCAAAGGAAGATTTAGTCGGATTAGACTTTCAATTCAACTGAAAGGTAATTCAAGGCTAAAGGAAGGAGTTCAGTAGCTTTAGAGGTAGAAGAGGTGCATAGGTTACTAAGATGAGAGAGAGAGCTTAAAAGGGATTCCATAGTGCACCCCTTTTGCTAAAAAATTGATATTGGAAGTAGCATTAGAAGTAATCAATAAGCTAAGTAGGCAAAAAAATAGGCTTTGGGACTCAGCGATTACTTTAATTGAAGTGAATATTTAGGAAGGGATTTAACCTTAATATCAAGATTGGAAGTGGAATATGAGAATTGGAGGTGCAAGTGTTCTTGCTACTTCAAAGTCTATGATGTAAAGGTCTAGAGTTGGAATGATTCTTGCTTTCGGGCCAAGAAAGGCATTTTAATTTTTCTATCGATAAGGTATGAAAGAGCTTGCTTGTTATAGTCTAGCAAGTCAATAGAATAAAAGAAAGAATTAGTGAGGTAGTAAGAGAATTATACCAAGCTATGTGGTACTTTTTTATGCTACTAAAGTACTTCGCAATCTTTTTTTCTATAATAGGCCTTGGAATGTAAGTTAAAGCATTAAAGGAGTTGTTTCCCCAATCTAACTCTAGAGGCAAGACCTCTTAGTTAAACCATTGTAGCCTTGACAGCAGATGGATATTCTCTAAAGTGTGAGTGTTAGCCTTTTCATATTGAATCACAGGATTGGCAAGTAGATACCACGTAAGATAAAAATGGAAATCCTTACATGCTTGAATGTTCTACTTTCCTTATTATTGATAAAGCAGGGCTTTCTCTTTCTTTACCTTCTCATTCAAGCACTACGAGTAGTAGCTCCCTTTCTTCCCTGTAAGTATATTAAGGATCAAATGTAATGTAAAATGGATTAGAAAAGTGATCAATAATACTTTGAAAGAGGGTGAAACTTCTTCTATTCATGACCTATACCCATGAGTCCCTCACTCTTTAAAGAGATTGGAGAATCTTAAATAAGATAATACTTATTTTTGACTATATGATTTTTAGAAAAGAGATTTATAGTTAGTTTGTTGTTAATTGGCATATCTCTTTGTTGTCGATTAGAGACCTTCATTGCCCTACTTAGGGTTGTGTGATAGTGTGAACATCACATTTTCAAAAAGATTGAAAAAGGATTGGATAACACAAAATGTAAAAATTTGTCACCTAGGTTATTATGAAGTCAACCTAAGAAAAACCTATTATGACTCCAAATTTTAATACTTGACCAATTTAGTTAATTAAACCAATAAATTAGACACTGATATACGAACCCGAGGTGGATTCGTAGACTATGTCACTAGACTATCAAGATTGCACATGCTATCATACAGATTGAAATGAATAAAACGAAAACAATGAGTTTTAAGGATTTGGGCCTGCTACCCAGGATGAAAACCTAAGTATTCCTACATATTCCATTTTTAAGGAAATCAAGGCCAATGTAGTTCAAACGGCCTTTTACGACTGATGCATGCATGTAAAATGCATGAATGTGTGATTGTGTTAGGCTATGAATAGCCAAAATTGTGTTTAGTAGGCATGTGGGTGCCAAAAGATGATTTTGCAGGTATGCAGTTGCCAGAATGTGATTGTGTGGGAACATGGATGCAAAATGTCATTAGATGGGTACGTGAGTGCCAAAAGTTGATTTGGTGGGCACAAGGATGCCAAAAGTGGATATAATAGGCACGAGAATGCCAAAAGTTAATATGATAGGCATAAGAATTCCAAAGGTTGATATTATAGGCATGAGAATGCCAAAAGTTAATACGATGGGCATAAGAATACCAAAAGCAGTTTAAAAGGCACATAAATGCCAAAAGAAGTTGAAAAGGCACATAAATGCCAAAAGTAATTGAATGGTTGCTTAGCGACAAAAAGAGTGTGTATGCATGAATACAATATAATTAAATTGATAAAGGTAAGATAATGAATTAAACCTGAGAGACGACCTTGCTGGAGCGGAGCTTCAGATTGCCGTTTATTGGATCGATCCGGAACAGATAACAGAACAACAACAAGTAAAATGAGAGTAGGGGAAAGCAAGCTTGTCAACACAAGCTAAAAAGGGAGAAGAGAAGAGTAAACTCTGTCAATATAGACTGGTGTGTTGGAAAATGAGATTTAAGAGGCCTATTTATAGTGAAATCTGAGTTTCCGGTCGACAAGGACACACAGAAGGCGATAGATAGCATTTGTAGAAAAGTTGGCAAACAGCTCGACCAAAAAATTAGTGGACAGCTCCAATAAAAGGTCGGCGGACGCTGAATGGTTGATAGACAGAGTCACAGGGGATACGGCAGACGGGTCCTCCAACAGATGCCTATTCATACTTTTTTAGGTTTTTTAGCTTTTCCGGGTGATCTGGGACACTGATAAAGATCCCAAGACCAACTCTATGATCAACATGAAATTCTAGAAGTTTTTAGTACCAAATTGATGTATTTCCGAGCCAAAATGAAAAGGATTTGCTGCTCGAAAGGCTCGGTTTTAAGGCGCTTGCAACAATGATTTGCAATTTTGAGACCCTAAACAAGGGATTTTTCCTTATAAACTTTGCAACAAGCCTATGCTTTATGTTGCATAGTTTTCCATGTAAAAATTTCCTTTCTGGAAAGCTATCCCGGACCCTAAACGCACACCATATTTGAAACTGGTCGAAATTTGAGTATTCACATATAGCAGCTAAATGGACCTATTCTATTATATTTTAACAAGACCATAGAAAGCATAGTCAAATGGTCAATCGAACCATAGAAAAAATTTGAACTCAAAAGAGAGCTAAAACTAAGGTAGCTTTCTTACTTAGTACTTGTGCTAAGGAGGAATAGTTGATTTAAACAAGAAGAGCTTATTCCATTCCGAACAAGTGGTAAAGAATAAACAAGTAGAGGGGTTTGAAATCGAGTTCTAAAGCATTTTTGGTTGGTGGGAAAATGAATGAATTCCCTTAAAATCAGGTCTCATGTCAACCCTTGATCTAACCGGAGGCCTAAAAGCCTAAAAAAAGAGGGAATTTGCCTAACTCTCAAACATACCAGTGAAGGAGAAAGTTGTCTGTCAACGGGTTAATTAATTGCTTTTAGGCCCTAACTGTAATTACATTATCATATGAGATAATGAGAACTGATTCAGCAATAAGATCTAGGAAAGTAGATCACATGGCCGGTCTATGAGGAACAATAAAAGATCCCCAATTAAGGGCATTCTAGTTCAACATGCTACCTTGTCGATATATCAATTCTTGGTAGACAAGGCTGGTTTAAATTGAGATGCCCTCTTTTAAGTCAAGGGTTGAAGTTTTCTCTTTTTGTTGGAAAAGGAGCTTCTAGCTAAACATCGGGAAAGAGTGTCATTGACCAATTCCTACTGCTTCTTTAATTCATGAATTCTCATCTATGAATTTTAGGGATCCAATTTAGTATCTTGTGTATGAATTCATGTTGCTAACGAGGATCTTATCCCTTTTCCTTGTTGTTCACCTGTTAAATTAACAAATAAAGGAAGCTTTCTAGAGTCCATCGATTCATCCCAAGTCGTCAAGAAAGACCGTTCTCTCACCACCTTTAATAGTATATTTTCTTTCTCAAACTAATCTAAATATCATTTCTATGATGGGAGAAAAGTATATTTGAAGGGTATTGCCCCTCTTAAATTGCAGCAGGGTTCAAAAACCACGAGTAAGGTAATCAAACTAATGATCTGAGGGCGCTTGGAGTAGTTGCTTTTACTTTTCCCCCACCGAAAAAGGATAACTCGAAGGTGAATCCTTGGACTTGTCTGGTCCATTGTCTTAAGAAGATAAAAAAATGGGGTACCAGAAGAGCAGGAATAGGATCTTATCTCCAGGCTTATACTTACCTGTCAGACCACAAATTTGGAGCTACTCTAAGTAAGAACTTTATTCCGCGGATAGATTTATTCCACTTTTTCAGGCATCTGATGCGTTACGAGCTACAAAATGAGGGTTGGTGAGAAACTTTTTCTTGAAGGGGAATCATGTAATCTGCTTAGGATTCACTCCTTCTTACTCCGGTTCCTCGTCTATTAGGGAAGGCAAGTGCTCTTTTTTTATTCCTAACTGGTGCAGCTGGAGTTCCTCTAATCTATTAAAATAATAAATATATTTCTTGTTGTCCTAGAGTAGAGGATTTAGTATGCTTTATTCCCAGGCTATCATATCAACATTTCTCTACTGCATTGCTTTTCAATCCCCACTCTCCAACAAAATGTTTCAACTATATCTTAAGAGTAGTCAAAGGATATCAGTAGGCCCGAATAGAAAACAAATCACTATTAAGATTACCCCACCTGTGTTTATTGATCGATAGAAAATCCCAAGGTAGGCTTGCTCTCCAAGATTGGTTTCCAAAGAATGGTTGGATGTATACTCGTCCTTTACTTTAATATAATCATCCTAGCCATCTCCGGGAGCTGACTAAATAATTAGCTTTTAAGGTCGTAACAGGGATAAAACGAATATGGATGCCTTTGCTTTGATTCCATCAGATGGGTACTTTAAGGTCAATTGCTAAAAGTGCATTATGTCTATTTATCTCATATATGTTAATTTCTAAAAAAGGCTGCTTAAGCTCATTCTTTCCTTTGAATCAATCTCTGCATAGGGCTTTTATTTTACAATAGCCCTTTTAAACTCTTATGTTAATGTTAATGCCCACAAAGGCAGAGAAAGAGCAGATCTCTTCCTTTTGAAAGCTTAGTACTGACTCTACTTTCTTCATGAAACACTAATGGAGTACTTAGGTAATTTGCTTAGACACGGTGAGGTTGGAGAAACAATATTAGGTGAGGGGATAACAAATCTTTGTGGTGACCATACACTGCATCTTCCCTTGAACCATCTTCTCATAAGGCTTTTAGAAAATTTAAAAGTAGACCAGGTACTTTTCCAAGATCAGAAAATCGGGGTAATTTTAGAACTCTTGCCTTGTCTTCAACTAGACTAGATGTTCTGCTTTAATCCTGATCTTACTAAGCCTGAAGTAGAGCATTAAGGGTTTCTCTTCATTTTGTTCTTATTACAGGGATCTATTCAATCCTAATCAAAGCTTGAAGGATGTCTATCGTAACTCATTGCTTTCAGGGTAAGGTGAAGTCCTAACCAAGCCAAGAGGTCGAGAAAAGGCATCCTAAAAACACAAACTTGTGCTAGAACTAAAAGAAACACATTTCCAATTAGAAAACACAAAATCATGTAACAAAGGCTCAGCTAGAGATCAGGTGAGACGAGGTAACATCTTTTTATCCCCCATGGTGTACCACAAGAGAGAATCCTAGTCAGTGCTCTCAAATCGATAGGCTTATAAAAAAATTAGAAGATTGGTGGTGTGAACCTTTACCAAAAGAGGACCTCTTTCGAGCCACCGGGCCCACCCGCGGGGACGGGTTTACTGGAAGGTGTTCACTCGGGGTGATGTGTGTGTAGAGTTGCCACTTAATTTATTTTTATAAAGGGTAAGAAAGAACCCTTAGTTACTCCGTTTTACGATTAACTTATTTCTAGGTTAATCACCCCAATGAACGAAAGGCACTAATCTATGAACCTAAGAAGGATTCGGAGGTTATGTCATGCAATCATCTAACTATTCTTTTCTCCTAAGTGTTTGTAATGCAGGATGTAAATGATGAGCTTTGAAGACATGGATGATGGACTTGCTATTCAAGGTTAGATTTTGAATATACCTACATACTCTCGTTTGAATGACAGATCAAGGTCAATGTAGGTCGAAATTGCCTATTTAAAGGCGTAATGGAAGGGAATGCATGTATGCATGCGATGAGTATGTGAATTTAGGCCTTTTGGCCGAAATTGGAGTTTATCAACGTCCGTGGTCGGAAGTGTGATTTTTAGGCCTTTTTGGCCGAAATGAGTTTTATGACGTCCGTCATCGAAAATGTGTTTTTTTAGGCCTCAAAATGAGAATTTTACGACGTTTGTGGTCGAAAATGTAACTTTTAGGCCTTTTTGGCCGAAAAAAGAGTTTTACGACGTCCATGGTCAAAAATGTGTTTTTTTAGGCCTTTTTGGCTGAAAAATGAGTTTAACGACGTGCATGGTCGAAAATGTGATTTTTAGGCCTTATTGGTCGGAAAAGGAGTTTTACGACGTCCGTGGTTGAAGATGTGTTTTTTTAAGACTTATTGGCTGAAAAAGGAGTTTTACGACGTCCGTGGTAAAAATGTGATTTTTAGACCTTTTTGGTCGAAAAATGAGTTTTACCATGTCCATGGTCGAAAATGTGATTTTTATAGTGCTTTTGCTGGGGAGAATTGGTTTTTTTAGGCCTTTTGGCCAAAACTAAAATTTTAAGGTAACGCTGCGGCCAAAAAGTTTGATTTGTTAGGCCTTGAGGCCAAAAAGAGTGATTTTAGGCGTTGTAGCCAAAAAAAAAAGTTGATTTATTTAGGCCTTATGGCCAAAAGGTGTGATTATGCCAATGAAGATGCCATGTATGCATGATTGGAGAAGGGGTAGAAGAGAATTAAATAAAAAAGATTGAGTTAGGAATCATACATGTGGTAATCGACGTCCGCTTCGCAGCTTCAGTTTGATTTGGACTTATTTTATTAGTGTTTATTATGAATGAATGCAAGTTATCACAACAATGCAATGCAGAAAGCAGTAAAGAATTGTCTGGAGATGAGGAATCACCGAAGGCAAAGAGGGAGAAGAGAGCGGCCGTCAACACAGCTCAAGCTGTGTGGAAAAAGGTGTTGAGAGGGGGTATTTATAGGGTGATTTTCGCCCAAACTGTTTACCTAGGGCGGCTCGGGCGCCCTTGGAGGGCGGCTAGAGGCACTTTGGAGGGTAGCCAGGAGCGCCCTCCAGGGCGCTGGCCCTGCTTCAACTTTTCGTGCATTTTGCATTCCGAAGCCTTTTCGAGCCGTTCCAGACTCCGATGACTTTTCCGAGGTCATTTCTGTGACCCTCGTAATTTTCTGGACATTTTTAGTACCATGAAGGCATACTTCCGGCACTGTTTTTTGGCGACGTCTGGTCCGGTTCGACTGTTTGCAGTCTGAAAAACTCGGTTTTCTAGGCCTCAAAATTCGAGTATTTACAGGTGGACAAGTTTCATTGAATAGCTAAAGGAAACTTTGCCCAAGCAAAGTTTAAGGCATCCAGGAGCAAGAACAGAAGGGGATGCAGACAGGAATTATGGTGAGAGTAATATAATACCTTATTTTCAAAATATATGATGGAAAACATGTTAAACAAAAAGATAGCAAAGGCCCTTGCCCAACTTAGTCTTCGTCCAACCTTGAGTCTATTTGGAGTCATAATTCGATCAGCAACAACAAGCCAAGCTGACTTAAAGGCAGAGCTGAATGCCTACTTCCTTCCTAACTTATGGAATTGAATATTGAAAAGTACACGTACAGTTGAACAAAGCTATTCAAGGCTTTCCCTCTTGGATTTAGTACACACGACTTAAATCTTATAGAGATTTCATACTCTCTGTATCGATACTAGGAACTATGACTGAAACCTAAACCGCTAACGAAAGGTAAGTTGATTGCCTACTTTCTATGTCCTTCTTCAGCTTATCTAAAATTATTTCTTTAGCGAAGAAGATTATCAAGTCAACCTTCCAATAAATTATCCATCCTCGGGATGATATGTGACACCCTAAACCTTAACCTACGTCGTTCCGACGTCATTTTCATGCATTACGTGCAATTTCATTAAAATGCATCATGATTTGATTTGATAATTAAGTTAATTATGGATTATATGATTTGGATTTGATAATATATGATTTGAATAAGAATTTCAAGCTATGTTATAGGCTCGTTTGCCGTCGAAAGACACAAACGAAGCTAATTAGGGTTTTTGGACCCGCGTGATCAGAAAATGCCGAAATCGTGTAAAATATGAACCAAATGAATTTGGTATTTTGTTATGTGTTTATTGACATGATTTAAAGAGTTTTGGAACCCTAATTTTGCGACGACGTCCTACGGTTTTGGTTCCGCAAAAATCGTTGAGGTTACGGACTTGGTTTAGGGCACCGAGTGAACCGTGACCAATTTTCGGATTCCGATTTTTACGAAACTTCAGACATGTGTAATACGTATTTCTTTGACACCAAAAATAATTTTTAACGTGTTGGATGATTTATGGGGCTGGAATTTGAGTTGGAAGATTGAAAGGAAGTTAAGTAAGGAAAGCTTTATGGTTAAGTAATGTCTTAAGACAAATCTTTAGATTTTTGTGTGCTAAATTCCAAGCACCTGCTGGAACACCTTGGGCAGGTGTAATATGAGCTGGAGAGGTAGAATTTGGAGCTGGTTCAGTGGGAAAAAAGAAAGAAAACTAGGTGAAAGAGAGAAGGAAGAAAAGAGAGAAAAAGATAAGAGAAATGAAGAAAAGAAGAGAGAAAAGAGGGAAAATCAAGTAAAACTTTCAATCCAACAGTTTTAATGTGTTCTTAGGATGTTTATGAGTTGATTAGAAGTGTTAGATTGGGTACGTGGGAGAAGAAAAACAAAATTTTGGGTTGAAAGTCTAAGTATAGAGGTAGTTTTAAGATAACAACTTTGGAGGGTTATAACTTCCAATTGGTGAACCTTGTGTAAGTTTGGGATATATGGATTGATAGAGGGTATGTTTTTGTAGAGTTTGGTCATTTTATTTTGCTAGAAAACTACCGGAGGTGGCCGGAAAAGTGGCTGGAAGTAGGGTTAAGAGATAGGCAAAATCTGGGTTCTAGGAAAACAGTGTTGAGGAGCCAACTTTGGGGATTTGTATCTTTTGATTTAGAGAGTTTTTGGGAATTTGGCTCCAATGGTTAGCTAAAGAGTGTGTAGAGGAAGAGAAGGGTGGTCGTAGTTTTCCGGAAAGCCACCGGAGGAGGACGTACGGTCATCAGGAAGTAGGCTTGAGAGATTGATTTTTCTGGGTAGAGGGCTGCAGAAACAGGCGGCTGGGCAGGCCCCAAAACGGCAACAACTTCGTGCGTTTTGGGTGCTAGGCATGCGTGGGCGCGAGGCACGCAAGGGGGCTGCGGGCTGGTCAAAACGACGCCGTTTGGGCATTTTGGTGAATTCTGTTTTTGGTGCCTGATTTTTGGTAAATTCTGTTTTGACCCCCTGAAGTTTAATTGTTTTTGCAAATAGGCCCTCCAGCAAGCATTTGTTGTTCTTTTCAATTTAGTCCAACTGTTTTAAGTTTTAATAATTGCAAATTGACCCCTACTGTTTCTGTAGATTTACAATTTAGCCCTTCTGGGCAGATTTTGTAATTATTCTTAATTACAATTTGGTCCCTCAATTTTATTTATTTACACTTTTGATCCAGAAACATTTATAAATTATGTTTTGACTCTAACAACCTAATTTCGATGTCCTGAATCCGTTTTTGATGTCAGAAATTAATTTTGAGATCGTTTTGAGCCCGAAAATTAAAGATTAAATATTTTGTTAAAGAATTTAATTACGAATTTGGTTTTAATTATTTATTTGGTTTATTTAATTATGGTTTTTGTTTTAATAATTATAATTACTATTAATTATAATTATTATATGATAAATAAAGATTGTTTATTATTTTTAATATGTTATTAAATGATTTTAAAGTAGAGATTTTTAGAAATTGAGTTTTAAAACATAGAAAATTATATGGATTGAATTTAAAACTCAATTAAATCAGAAATTAAATATTTAATCATGCATCATAGCTCATATAGATGACTTATTTGATTAATTGAATACCGTTGTTATGTTATGCATTATAGTAGCATCAAGTTCTCGAGCAGGGTAGGGTGAATTACCCAAGACCCAACCGAGCTCACAGCAGTACGGTAAGTGCTAAACCCGCTTACTTATATGTTTGATTTGGACTTTGTGAATTTGCCAAGTATGCTATATTGAACTGTTTGGACCGGTACTGAAGCCCGGTCATCTGTTATATATGAGATTGCTGTTATATGCTATAATTGAACTGTTTGGACCAGTACTGAAGCCCGGTCATTTGTGATATATGAGATTGTTGATATATGCTATTATTGAACTGTTTGGACCGGTACTGAAGCCCGGTCAATTGGAAATATCTGATATATGAATTATGATGTTTGTGGTTCCTGAGTCGGTACTAAAACTCAATCAATGGAGTTATTTGATTTGATTATAGAAATATATATGTTGTCTTAACCGGTAGTGAAGCCCGGTCATATGATTATATGAAGCAAGACGTTATGAAATGTACATTTTATAAATGCATTTCCACAGGACTTAAATATGGCCGTTGTGATTATCGTAGCCAGTGTTTGCAAATTTCACGAGAGAAACCTACGGTTTCTATATGATTTGACGGAAAGACCTACGTGTCCTATTTGATATAGAAAGACCTACGGGTCTTATATGTTACAGAGAGACCTACGGGTCTTATACGATGTAGAATGATCTGGTGAATACTACATAATAAAGGTTGATCTGCGGATCCCTTTTGACAGATGATATTTCGGTCTTACAGGTTTGTTAGCCAGCTATGGTTACTGGTATGCCGTGAAATTCCCAGGGCAACACTTGGTTGATAAATCACAACTAAAGAAAAAGGAAAGACATGTCATTATGCATCTTATGATATTGCTATGCTATGACTGATCTGGAATCATGTTATTTTGATAAGTTATATTTATTTGAATTATGTTCTGGAATTATGATATTTTGCTAAGTTATGATAAACCAAATTACGTGTTTGGTTTATATGATGTGGTTTACATTTGTTTATGATCATGTTTTGACTAATATTTGAAAATGTAAGGTAACATAGATTATAGTATCTGTGACTTATGGACAAGAGGAATTCTATGAAATAAGTTGCCTACGACAGGTTCTGTTTAATAGTTTGAAATTATGAATTATTGATTTGTTTACATTATGTTGTTTGCACTTATTGAGTATGCAACTCATTATATTGCTTTTACATGATTCCAGGTTTTCTTTGGGGCAACTGACAGTGTCAGTTCCATCATCATTCCTTAGGGTCGGTCAGCTGAAGTTTAGGATCTCTCTCTCTCTCGCATTTCATCATTTGAATCATCTTATCATGTAGATTTTGTCATATGGTTTGTAATCTATTAATAATACCTACTATTAAACGAATTAATGATATAGTAAATAATGTATGGCATGTCATATGCATGGTGGACGTCATTGCATTACATGTAGAGTTTTAATATGTTAATATGCCTACGGGTTCGGTTTTACCTATATGACTGTGGAGTCTTAAAGCATAGATGTTCTTATGTTACATGTTAAGAATCTTAAAAAAATGGCATGTTTTATGACATAAGGGTTATAAGTTAGGTTGTTACATGATAAGGAGATTCTTCAATCTCAAGTCTCAGCCATGAAAATGAATTTAGGTAAACTCAAAGAGAGATACACATATCAATCTAGTAACCTTCGAGTCATCCCCATGGATGCTTACTTAGAGGGATTCTCACCCAAGATAGCATACAGGGGCCTCAGGATATCAATCTAAGTTAATTTGCCCATAATCCCTTTTCCTTTGTAAATCTTGAGCTGCTTATTGATGATGCTCCGGTTTTGGTTTATTTACTAAAAAAGCAGTGCAAAACATTTTGGATTTGCGTGCCGAAACTAGTCGGTCTTAAAAAACGTTTTTCGAGTCGCCACCCTTCGGGAACTGATTTTAGTTTTAAGAAAAATTAAACCAAATTTTATTTAGAAAATTGACTCTGTTTTATTTTTTAGATAAAGCTAGGTCTGAACCAAAAATTTTGGGTAAGAGGGTTGGGTACATTAGCTGAAATTTCATTTCGACTAACGCCCGAATTTATCAGCCTCTGAAACCGAATTCGTTTTCCAAATTTTAAGTTAAGATTTTATTTTGAAAAGCCGACTTACTGTTCTTCCCTCTCAATTTTTCTTTCGATTTTCGAAGCTCACTCACAACTCCCCCCAATTCTCCGAACCCTTCTCCAAAATTGCTCCTCTGCCTTTATAGGCTCAAAAAAATTAGTTCTTCTGCACTTGTCTTCTGCCTCAACAGCTCCAACCCACTACGGAGTGATCTTCGGCTTCCTATTTTCCACTACTTCTGCGTTTCCAGCCACGATCTCGACCGTCTTTCCTTCGTCTCCATCGTGCTTCTGTCTCCTCCATTTTCGCTCTATGTTTCTTCACATTTACCCTTCTGTTTCTTTCTATTTTTTTTCTTTTTTTTTTTTTGTTTTAATGAAGAATGAAACGACGCTGTTTCACACTGAGGTGTTGCATTTCTTTCTTCTATTTTTTTACCTTCTGACTTAATAGAACGACATCGTTTCATTCCTCAACGAAACGACTCCATTTTGCACTTAAGTGCTGCATGCCTTCAGACTTAGTGAAACGACGTCGTTTTGCACTTTCAGTGTTGTGCCCCTCCTCTTCTCTCTTAATTCCTTTTTAGCCCCTCTTTTTTCCTCCTTCCCTCAATCATGCCCTTTTCCTTTCTTTCTCCTTCTAAATCTCTCCCCTCTTCTCCTAATTATGCCATTTTCTTCCATTTTAATTTCCCTTTTTTTAATTAAATTCGCTTCTTTTTTTTACAAAACTAAATTAAATTATTTTTTTTATAACACATATTTTTCACTAGACTTAAAATTCAAAAATAAAAATAAAAATAAAATAAAAGAAGATAAAAATTAAAACAAATGAAATAAAATTAAATTAAAATCACAACTAAATTCTTTTTTCTTTTAACTTTTTTAATATAAAATTTAAAACCAACAAAAATATTTTTTAAAGAAGAAGGAAAATTTTGGATTTACAAACATTTAAATATTTTTGAAAGAAAAGAGAAATTGAGTTGCTTCGGAATTTTGAAGATCTCGTTGAGTTTGTGCGTTTATCATCATCGGTTATTTTTGGGGAAAAAAATCAAGCGTCAACACTTATATTATCCTTACCTATAAAAGAGAAAAGAGAAATTATCCTTACCTATAAAAGAGAAAAGAGAAAATAAGGAAGAAAGGGTTGTTTTCATGGCTTCCCTACTGTCGAGGGAAGAAGAAGAGTAGCTTAGAAGGAAGAGAGAAACGAGAGAGAGAGAGTGGAAATGAAAGAAAATAAAAAAGGAAGAAAATCAGGACAGTGTGAGGGAATGGGCAAAAACAGAGAAAAGGGGAAGAAACCAACGTGCATGGGGTACTTAAGCTTGTTATAAGGGAGTTTCTAAGAAGAATTTGGTGGCGAGAAGTGGCTGGAAAACCGCCGAAAAATTTTGGAAATCCGGTTGGAAAACTGGAGCAGAAACAGGGTAAAAACAGGGGACGCGGGCTGGCTAAAGGAAGAAGAAGCTCCAAAACGATAGCACAGGCTGCGTTTTGGATAATTTTACCCCCTTGGTACCTGAACTTGGAGCATCGAGTTCTAGTGGGGGACGGGGTAAACAACCTGAGACCCGACCTAGCTTATAGCTTTAAGGTAAGTATAAACTTACTTATTTGTATTGTTTGAAATAATTTGTTATTAAATGATGAATTATTTTATGATATTTAATTTGTTGGATCGGTACTGAAACCCGCTCAACTGATTTATTTGATATTGAAATCATATGATAATTGAATTACTTGGATCAGTACTGGAGCCGATCAATTAAATTGTTTGCTTTGTTTATCTGATAATTGAACTGTTTGGACCGGTATTGAAACCTGATCATTTGATTTATGTGATATTGATTATATATGATAATTGAACTGTTTGAATCAGTATTGAAGCCCGATAATTGACTTATTTGCTTTGAATATATGATTATTGAACTGTTTGGACCGGTAATGAAACCCGGTCATTTGGATTCATTAGATATTGAATATTTTATGATTTGGTCATTGAGTCAGTACTGAAAACCAACCAATTGAATTATTGATATTTGCTATTGGATATATATATATACATATATATATATATATATATATATATATATATATATATATGTTTGACATTGAAGCTCAGTCATTGAATTATATGAAATATTATGATAAATGCATATCTGTCATGTCAGTGCATTCTTACAGGATTTAATTAAGGCCGTTGTGATTGTTATGACTAGTCTTTGCAAATTTCACGAAAGAAACCTACGGGTCTCTATATGAATTGAAGGATGGACCTTCATGTCAAGATATGTTACAGATGGATCTTCGGATCAAATTATGGCTACGAATGGACCTACAGGTCAATATATGAATACGAATCGACTTATGAATCATTTAGGTCTAGTGTCTGATAACCTATGAAAAATTCAGGTCTAGTGTTACTGACCAGCTATTGTCACATGATATGTGAAATTCCCAGGGCAATACTTGGCTTGATAGATTAAAACGAAACTAAATGGAACTATATGAGATTTGCATCTGCATATTGTTATGTATTTATTATTATGGTTTTATTGGAAGTTTTTGGTTAAGTCGGTTACAGCTTGCAAGGTAAATGGAATCATATGAAATAAGCTTGCCCTCGACAGGTTTGGTGTATGTATTTAATTTGTGATTTTACTATTTTGTTTATATTGTTTTAATTTATACTTGCTGAGTATGCAACTCATCAAAATGTAATTGTATGATTTCAGGTTTTGTTTAGCGACTGACAGTGTTAGTTCAACCTTTTTTCTACTCGACCGATTAGCTGAAGCCTAAGACCTCTTTCCCTCGCATTTCTTCATTTGTTTAATCTTTTCATATAGATTTATGTTATATGACATGTAAATTATTAATAAGGCATGTAATAGTTGTTTTAAAGGTTATAGTGAATAATCTATGGCATTTCATATGCATGATAGTTGTTATTGGTTACATATGGTTGTATAATTTTAAAAATTATAATTGTGACTTGTTATATCTAGTATAGGGATTGTAGCCAAGACGATATATAGTATGTCATATGTATGATTAAAAAAAAATGTGGCCTGTTTTTTATAATGTATATAGCATGTAGGGTGTTACAGTAAAGAAGGTTGGCTTTCTATATGAAGATTCAAACAAAAAGAAAAAGGATCAAACCAGAACTTAATGAAAAATCTGACTGAATGAAGAAAAACTCTTTATGTGGTCTCACTTTACTACCATCTGAAATGCGTGAAACTTCGATTGGTAAAATCTAGTCCATGAAGATTCTCCCTTTTCTTATGTGCAATTCCCATCTTTCGGTAAGCATATAGTATCTTATCAAATGAACTTTTCTCTAAGCTTATCCTGTGACTTATACGTCGTTTGAAAGTTGCTTTAAGGGTCCAACGAATAACTAAGGTTTGTTGATGATCCCGGCTATAATCCCAGGGACATCATAAATAGTTACTACTACTCCTACTTTTTCCACTTCGCATATGGGCTTTATATTCTCTATAGCATCAACCATAAGTTTGATTACTTTCTGTTCAGTTTGAGCTAGGCGATGAAAAGTTTGATAGACAATAGCATAAACTCTCATTCTTTTACCTTCTTTCATGTGAAAAGTTGACCAACTTCTTGATCAATTGTTTTTGCTCACCATCCAAGCCCCTAATATAACTGGAATTTTTCGAGCAATTGGAAGCCGTTTTCGATGATGAGGCCAATAAATTGATATTACGTAATCCTTATTGTCCATCTTTATCAGCCAACTCTCCTGTTTCCATCTTTCCTTTTAGAGTTTACCCCTCCTCATAGCTTCTTAAAGAAAAAAATCCAAAATCACATCACTGTTAATAGTAAAATATCGGTACAACATAAATAACATAATAAAAGTAAAGTGAGTTTTCCTTATCATTATTATTATGATAAATATCTATAATATGTGTAAATTCCCCTTTGACTCATCTACAACATTGTTATACGCTTGAGTTAAAAAATCCTTCAGAGCTTTAAAACTGAAATTAAGATTTTTTTTTTTTTTTTGCTGAATAACATCATCACTTCTTTGATCGATTAAGAGTTCTACCAACTCTCTTTCTCTTTCCTGAAGGAAGTGTCTTTCCGATGCCGGGAGTTTTTTTTGTTCATATTCATTTATGAGATGGCTTAACTGGTCGGCTAAAGGTTGCTTTTTGGTATAAATTTGCTCCAGCCTTATCTCAAGCAATGCTTGCTGTATAGGCCTTGGATTAAAAGTGAAATGGCTCGACGGCCCAATCTCTTCGTATTTCTAAAGCTGATATTGCAAAATCATTTTATCGGGTAATAAAGATAATCTACACATTCCATTAGTTATATATCAACATTTGAACAAAAATATTTGTATGCATTAAAAAACTTAAATTCAACTGGGTAAATGCATTAAAAAGGGACAAGTTTTATCGAATAACGCCGCTATAGTTGATGGCGAGCTTACCTTGGGCAAAAAAATATTAGTAGCTTATATGCGGTGGGAGGGTTACAATTTTGAGGATGTGGTACTCATTAACAAACATTTAGTATATGGAGATATTTATACTTCTTATCACGTACGGAAATATGAAATTCATACTCACGTAATAAGTCAAAAACCTGAAAAAGATCACTAACAAATTATCGTATTTAGAAACTCATTTACTCCGAAATTTAGACAAAAATGGAAGTGTGATGCTCGGATCATGGGTGGAGACGAGTGATATTTTAGTAGGTAAATTAACACTTCAAATGGCAAAAAATCATAGTATGCTCTAGAATATAGATTGTCAAGAGCTGTACATGGGATTCATGTGTCAACTTCAAAGTAAACTTTAAACAAACATTAGGCTATAGGAGATAGCTATAAATTTATCTTCTTTGACTTCCCTTCTTATAGCCACCAAAAACACAATAGGCGAATCTTCTATCGTTTTAGAGAGATTTGTTGAGGGTTTGAGGAACTTGCTTTATGACTTAAGGTCTCCAGCAATGGATACTTGGGTTTATTTGAGAGACGCTTTTCATGCTGACCCGACTTTCGATACAACTAGAGATACTTCTATTTTTACTTGTCAATCTAGGAAAAGTGAAAGGACTAGAAGTAGTTTGCAACAGCAACTATCGATTAGCCAACAACTAGGACAATTAGAAATAGCTGCTAAATTCTTTAATCAACGGGAACCAACAAAGATATATTGACCATTAAAAAGAAGGAAACATTTAAAAAAAATGTGTTAAAATTTTGAATGTGAACACCAAATAGGGTGTTCGCATATATTTGCAAATTCCAAAAGTTCGCAAATAAGTTATGCGAACTTAATAAATTATTTTTTTTTTTCCAAAGTTTGCATACTACGTATGCAAACTTGTGGTAATATATAAATTAATGACGAACTCTCTTATAGGACGAAATTTTAGTATTTTAAATTTAGCGTTCAATTTACCAATTAGAGTTCGCATAATACATATGCGAACTCTTTTCATATGTCCACATTTCAATTTTTAATTAATGTTTTGTCCACTTTAAAAATTTTAATTTTGTTCACTTTAAAAATTTTAATATTATGATTGGAAATCACCGTAAAAAGAAACATGCTAACAAGGCTTAACTGACATGGAACTGCCACAAGAGAAAGTAATAAAACTGCCAAAGCTGGACGGATTGTCCCCATCAATGCCAAAAACTGTGGTAAAACACTCAACTGACAATGAAGTCTCCAAATGGGAGTGAATTTGAAGCGAAAATTACTGGAAATTGAAACTTTATTAATATCACCAGAACTGCACCATACTTAAGAAAAGAGGAGGATCATCTTTATTGGAAAACAGTTATTCTTGGTTTCGATTGGAAATAGAGGGAGAAACCATCATTCCTCGTCGCCGTCGCCACCTGCTCGTCCCTCGCCGGCTATGTTGCTGCCTTGTGGTGATGAAAAGAGCTTCTGCGTTTTGTTGCTGCCTGGTGGATCCATCGTTCTCTGTTGAAAGAGAAACGAAGGAAACGGAAGGACGATTTTTGATCGTTCTCTGGATATTTTACATTTTTTTATTTTTCTTTTTTATTTATCAAATAATATATAATTATAATATATTATATGTGATTTAACAGAAAATTTGACATTTCTCAACACGAAAATGTTTATTTCAAAAAATATAGAGATAAAATATTAGATATCACAAGATTTAGGAATAAAAATGTAATTTTTCTATTTTAATATCAATTTACACTGCCTCGTTCTACCTTCCTTCTACATACATACATCTTCAGTAAACATAATATGCATTCACGACACAACATTTAAGGGGTAAAATTATAAACCCTGTGACTTTGAAAGAACCTGTGATATAATTTTTGATTCCTTTGGGTTTTAGCTTGGTTGGATTTGTTAAAAAATGAGAAAAAAAAAAGGTATGAGTATCTTTAGATTGTCAACTGATGCCCTGCGGATGAAACATGTCACAGTTATTATAAAAGTTGCTATAAAGCTTAGATGCACACTACACTTCCATGTAGTTTTTCGCAACATGACTGCTACCTAACTGTTAAAGTCATATCTTGAAATTGCATGGGATAATATGAAGTCAGAGAATTCTAGAAATGTAAACAGAAAAATTAAATGGAAATTTAATTGCAATATTTATTTTTTTGAATGAAAAATTTCAATATTTATAAACAATTAAATATTTCTAAAAAGAAAAAATAAACGAACGCATATCCCTACTTACTTGAAAATGATTGTCTTATTATCTTCTTTGGAAGTTAAGAAACTTGATGCCAGATGCAAATACAAAAAGGAAAATGAGAATCCATCCAACATGAGCTATAGCAACAGCAGGAAGGAAGTCATGATCAAATCCCATACTTTCCTTAAGGTAAATCTTCAACGGCACATTCCCCATTCCTGGTATTTCCAAATTAACATTCTTGTCACCTACTTGAGATGCCACAAGACCATAGATTGTCCATGCCACTGGTGAAAGCCAGTAATACCACCTCCACCATATTGGAATCAACTACAATTAAGAAAATAAAAATTTTCAATTCTTGACATAGAATGGATTTTGTATTGAGCATTTGAGCTTTTTACATACCGGTCTAGCTATCAGAAAACCAGAGAAGAGGTTCCAAAAGGATATGAAGAAGGACATCACAATTGCTGCAATTTGCGCGCCAGGAGTCAATGCAACAAGCATCATTCCGTACAATGTGAAGTATATGAAGCTCGTTATTACTAAGTACAAGAACCAGCAAAACTTTCCTATTTCCCATTCGAATCCTATCATGCTGTAAAGTAGAAGAGTATACACAACAGATTGTACGGTAACGTAAATTGCCTCTATTGCCACCTGCAAAGGTGGTACTTATTTATTATATATAGAAAATCTCCATTATGAATCTAATCTTTATAAAATTCTGTGAACAAGCCTGCAAAGTATTATGTTATTTTCTAATGAAATCTTTTTTTTTTTTTGATAAGTTCTACCTGAGCATATGCATAGGGCAGTGGGGAATAGATTCCAGCTGCTTTTTCGCGATAAAAAACTGTTCTTTCAATGGCCACGATAGGCTGCACTGAAGCTGTATTTGTTGCACCAAGGAAAAATATGGCAGAATACATTGCTCCTAGAAGATTCATCAAATCTTGCTGCTTACCTCTGTGAAGCCCAATTTTAAAACTAGTTAGTACAAATGCAGTAATTTCTAGCAGCAACTAATTTTATATTTTTGGAACTGAGAACTCATTTTTAAAAATTTTGGAAAAGAAAATTCTGAAAGAGATAAGAATGTGAGGCTTACATCTTTTGGCCTGTGTTCCAAAAGATGAGACCAAACAGAACTCCAATGACTATTGTCAGCAAGAAACGAATAGCATTGTACTGAGGATTTCTCCAGTAAGACCAATGTTGTTTCCAGAAACATGCCTTGCATTGAACAAAGAAAGATTGTGAGTATTTGGATGGGAAATACAGATCCTTTGCGCCTGGAGCTGGGGTGCTAAGTTCTTTGATAAGTTCTTGATTCATCCTGCAAGTATTTCAAGATGGAATTTTAAGTAAATGCAGGCCAGCCCAACTAAAGAAAATTAAACTTTATTGGGCCCTTACACTCAAAAGCAGCGTGTTATATTCATACTTACTGATAGAGAGAAGATTTTGCATATATTTGTGCGAAATCAACATTTAGTTGCGCCTCCATTGAAATAGTACTGATATCAAGCATCCATGTTGCGGGGTTGTATCTGTCCTTGATCTTAGGAACGCCAGGTATAGCCTGTTTAAATTTTAATCTCAGTTATTTCTGAAAATGTCTGCCAGTTTTATGGACATTGGTTTCAAAATCAGGAATTTCATAAAGAATCTACAAATGAGGATGTAAGATCACTCGTACAGAAATGGTTCATCAGAATTTATATATCTTTGATGACCTAGACTTATAGATGAAAAAACAACAAGTGAGAAGTAATAACCTCAAAATATTCTATAAGCTTGTGAGAACGGTGACCAAGGGGTCCAGCATAAATGACC
Source organism: Croton setiger (assembly GCA_948099555.1). Classification (NCBI taxonomy): domain Eukaryota; kingdom Viridiplantae; phylum Streptophyta; class Magnoliopsida; order Malpighiales; family Euphorbiaceae; genus Croton; species Croton setiger. Next base: position 11,504 of record CANUEY010481923.1, on the reverse strand, counting down.
TGACCGCCTGTTTTCATCAAAAGTAGCTGCAAGCAGAAAAACTTAAATATACTAAAAAGAGAAAGAAGAGGACAATGAAGAAGAAAAATCAGAAAGTTGATAATATAATTATACCTCATCAAAGGCTTCAAATATATCTATGCTCGGCTGATGAATTGTGCATACAACAGTTCTACCTGTGTCCACGGTGTTTCTTACAGTACGCATTACAATTGCAGCAGCTCTAGCATCAAGGCCAGAAGTTGGCTCATCCATGAAAATGATGGAGGGATTAGCAACCAACTCTACAGCTATTGTCAATCTTTTTCTTTGTTCTGTTGATAGACCGCCTACTCCTGGAAGTCCAACCAGCGCATACCTTATCGGATTTAGCTCAACCAATTCCATAACTTCTTCAACAAACATCTATATAAATCACATTGGAAGCACAAGACAAGGATAAGTTCTAAATGAACCCTTCAAAAGTTCTTGTAGAATTAATTGTAGAAGAAATTTTACATGCCTTCCTTGTTTTTGAATCTACATCTTTACAAAGACGGAGCCAAGCAGAGTATAGGAGAGATTCGTGAACAGTAACGTTTGGGGAGTGAATGTCATTCTGTTCACAGTAACCACTGACACGAGCAAATGTTGCTTGTTTCTTTGGGAAGCCAGAGACACTAATATTTCCTTCAATATATCCACTGGTCTTTCTTCCAGCTAATACATCCATTAATGTTGTCTTCCCAGCGCCACTTACACCTACCAATGCTGTTAGTATCCCTGGTTTGAAACAACCACTAACATCGTGAAGCAGTTGCAGATGCTTTTCATCAATCCCTTGACTCTTCATTTCCTGTCACAGGAAACAAAGTTTAAATCTCAGTGTTTGGTCATAAAGGTCTAATTCAAAGGAAAAGACTATTCATCAAAACAAAAGAAAAATATGCTTTAGTTTTGGATCAATGTAATATGGAACATCATCAGAGAAAGGAGTGACTTACAGCAGGCATATCCACATAGTAGTTGACATGGCTAAATGCAAGTGACAGAGGTTGGAAGGGCAAAAGCATTCCTTTTCTTATCGGTACAGCAACACTTTCTGAAGAATTTCTAGCTGCCATTTCAGTGTCTGCAAATGTTCATTAATGTTTCAAGCATAACCATATTGGAACTGGGAAATAACTTCCAATATATACTTCACATATAAACCAATCATTTTTTTATATCTTTTGTCACTCTATTCTGGGAAAAGTTAGTAATTAGGATACCTGCTATTTTGCTTAATTCATTTTGCGTAATTTTATTCAAGCCAAAGATAATGTGGTTTGGCTTGACCAACTTGATAACTCGTTGACGCCTACACTAAGAATTCATTTTTTTTATGCAGCAAAAGCGGGTGGAGATTTCAGCAAAGTAGAAGAGATAGGAAAAAAAAAAAAGGCTTAATACCTTCACTTCTACGTTTCCCCGAGTGTGAATTTTCCTTCTCATCTTCATCCACAAAGGCAATTTTTGAATCACCCAAGGCTGAAAATTTCAATTTTCAATTAGAAAGCTTAGATCTCATTTAAAAATAAATAAATAAATGAAAGAAAACTAGAGTAGGCATGAGATCTTACGATTCAGGTAACTCAATGCAGCAATGAACAAAATGTTGAATAGAAGAGAAAATGCAAATAGTGCCCCAATACAAATCCAAAACCAGTACTCCTCAATAAAAAAGCCTCTGGCTTTCAGTAGGACTTCTCCAACAGTACGTGCATCTATCCTGGGGTCTGGATTAGGCTGCATTGGGAAAAATTAGCTATAAGTACTAAAGGAGCAACCTATTGATTACCTAACTAGAGTGAGGAAAAACATCAGATAGAGAAAGCATAAAGAAATTCTTACTGCACTCCATCTTTCATCCAGGAATTCATTCATAACAATGGCATTCTGTCCATACATCATAGGAGATGCATAGTAGCCCCAAATCATCCAGGGAGCAATGTCATCTAAAGCCATAACGAAAACAGGTATATCAAGTGTATTAGGAATCTGAAGGATCCTAATCCAACATTAGGAATTTCAGCTTTTTCAGCTAGTGCGTTATTTAATTAACAAACAACTATTTACCTTTCGCAATAATGAATCCTCCTAGCACGAAAACCAAAAGCAATGTGAAGGTACCAAGTGTATTTGCAACAACTTGGGTTCTTCCAAGACCAGCAATGAAACGAAAGAGGGACAAAGCCATCTGATGTATGCCAAAGAATGCCAAAAATTGTCTGAAAAACCTGAAGAAATAAAGCAAACGTGTTTTTTTTAGCAAAGTTACATTCGCGGTTGTAATTCATCAATTTTAATAATCTTTCCAATAGAAATAAAAAAAAATGAAGATCATTTACCTGCTAGCAGAAGGAGCAAAACCAATTGTGTAGTATGTTAAAACAATCCATATCCCAGATTCCACGAATGATATTGGGATCCTAAGAACCCATATAGGCAGGCAAAAAGCCCACGCCGGATAAAGTAACATGTCTCTTTGTTTGAAGAAGACAGGAAGCCTGAAAACAGTCATGGCAAGTTCTGCCATTCCATTAAACATAACATTTATCAGACTGAAAAACAATGCTCCAAAAAACTTCTGTCCATCCTCAACTCTCCCAACTTTCATTTTTGTCCTGAAGAATACAGTGAAAGCAATTAGGGACATGATTGTTATCTGCGTAGTCTTGAATATATACACAAAGGAATTTCGCTTCATTAGCAACCACTCTCTTGAGAAACATGCCTTGTAAATTTCCCAATTTGAGAGGCCATACTTGTCTGTAACCAATGCTGCAGGATGCATTTGTGATTTGTCATAAGCAACACTGAGATCTGATGCAATTTGTTGCCCAATGTGGAAATTGCTGAAGCCTTGGACAAATTCAGGAACCGAAATGTACCTGTAAGGTTGATCCCTCTTGTACCAGTATTGTTCTTGATCCTTCTTGGAAGTTACTTCTTGCAGAAAATCCGCAACTCCTTTTCTTTCAGGACATTTGAAACCCATATGTTCGAAGAATTTGAGGACAATTGCACGTGGACCTTGATATACAATCTGACCTTCTGAAAGTAGAATAATGTCATCAAATAGTTCAAATGTTTCCGGTGCTGGCTGAAGGAGAGAAATGATCATTGTTACATCCATAATATGAACCAATTGTCTCATGAACTCACAAATCTGGAAAGTGGTGGAACTATCTAATCCTGTCGATATTTCATCCATCAAAAGAACCTTCGCAGGTCCAACCAGCATTTCTCCTGCACTCAGCATGCAATCTATCAAATTCTGTGAAATAGGCAGTAAGTAAGTTTCCACATCGGATGACACATACCAGTGGTGACCCGCTTTTTTTGTCCACCTGAAATGCCCCTACGCATATCATCGCCAACCATAATATCCGCACAAATATCCAATCCAAGTATCTGTTGAAGAAAGGAAGTCCTTGAAGTTTCAACATAAAAGGAAGAATCATAATATTAAAATCAAGAGAGACAGAATGCAGAACCAAACCTTGATGACATAATCTGTAACCAAACTAGTTTGTTGACCTGATAATGCCGTGGCTTTCATGAATGCATCAATATTAGGATCAGGCTTAATCCCTGATTCCTTCTCGCGTCTTGAAAGTTCTGCTAGCATTTCATATTTCATGCCTACTCCTAAACAGCGTCCAGAAAAATCAAACGTCTCTCTTACTGTCATCTCCCCGTTATGAAGATCATGTTGGCTTATATAAGCACAAGTTCTTTGAGGAACAAACTCATGCAATTCATGACCACAGTAGGTAATTTTCCCAGTTTTCTGCTCACAAAATCATGTTGTGATTAAATCAATTATTAACCGCATAAATATAATTGCTCAAACAGGGGTGATGTGTGTGTATATATTACCCTTAAATTCTTGTCAAGTTTACTCGCAAGTGCTAGCAGAAATGTTGTTTTTCCTGCGGCGGGAGGACCGAGTAGCAGTGTCATCCTGAAAATTAACCATAGTCAACATTAATTCATCCAAAACATAATGCAGTAATTTAAAAAAAAAAAATAAAACAAAAGAGAAAAAGCCAATTCTTATTAATTGTTTATCATATCCCAATCAAATGCAAAACTGCACATTTTGTTTTTTACCAATTATTAGAAAAACATGGTATGTTTATTGACTAGTAAAGCAAGTTGTCTAAATTCCTTATGAATAAAATTCAACGAAATTAATTAAATTCTCAATTCAAGAACTGGAAAAAAAATAAATAAATATTGAAAAGAGGAACTAATAATTAATGATACCTGGAGGGTTTAGCCATTCCACTGACATCTTTAAGAATCTGGATTTTTCTTTTCTTTGAAGGTGCAAACCCAACTAACCCAAAAAGACTCTATTTAATGCAATCAATAAAAAGTTATTAGTTTAAATAAATAGGCAAAACTGTTGTGATATTAAATATATGTACATAAAAACCATATAAACTTGTTAATTTTCCTAATTTAATTTTAATTTCTGATAAATTAAAAACGATTACAGACAAAATTAGTAGATATAGGTGTTTGAAAAGCGGACAAAATTAAAAAAAGAAAGACAGATTTAACAAACCTCTAATGTGTTGAGAGTAGCATTAATCAGGGTTGGAAGAGCTCTGCTTCCTATATAAACATCTCCTTCTACTGATAAATTCTCATACCGAACTTCAATCTTTGGAATCTCAATTCCCACTCTGAAACAGAATTAATCAACAAACAAACAAACAAATTATTAGAATTTAATTGTTTTTCCTAATAATTAAATAAAGTAGAGGTTACCTGTCGATTCTGTTTCTAATACTCTTAAGAAACTTCTCATTATCCTTTTGAGCATCCTTTAAAATAGTCTCCATTAACTCTCTCCTATCCTGCATTCCAAGCTTCCTAACGTCAACTTCATTCTGTACAATTTCTCCATTAATCACTTGTTTGAGCATCCCTTTCCTCATCCGATCATATGTTGGCAACCGCTGTATTGCGGCCCACCGGAGATCCTCCTCGTCCTGTGCTCTCCTCTCACTCCGGTCAAAAACATCCACCGAAAAAAAAATACTACTACGTTGGCTTCCAGGCGAAAAGCTCCGCCTGCTTCCCGTCCTAGCCAAATCGTCCCCGACTATAGCCTCCGCCATTTTCCGGCAGTTGAGTTTGAGTTGTCCAAGCTCCTACTAAGTCGCTGATAGATAGATATATATATACATAAATATAAAGGTACAAGTAACTTGAGCAGCAAACAAAATTAAAATTCTTAAATTCCTATAGAGTTTGGGACCGTTAAAATTGAAAATCTAGAAGGCAACAAAATGCAGTTGGAGTAGAATTAAAACACAGTCTCGTGTGCATAAAATGGCTTTGGCCACGTACATATCGTTTCCCTACGTAATTATGCACTTATTGTTGATTTTTTCAGTGGCAGTCAACTTGGTCTATTGTGCTAGTTGAATTATCTAAAAATAAATAATCTCTCATGTCTTTGTAACATTACTTTCAAAATTTTTTTATAAAACAGTCTGTAAAAAAATTATACAAATGCTTCCTTACCTCCCTTCTTACTCAAGCTCTAATAATTATAAAGGGACCAATCTGGTAATTTTGCAATTCAAAAATTAACTTTCAATTCCGACGATAAAACATACAATTGAACATACCAAATCAAAGCTCACAGAATAAGAATTTCAAATATGTCTTCAAATCTATCGTCCAATCACTTTAACACCTTAAAAAAAATGAAAGTTTGAAATTTTTGGTCATTTTGACCCATTTCCCTATCCATTTCAAATCAATTTTTTGATCTCCAATCATAAAAAAATAGATATACCAATTGTAAAAAATAGTTAAAATGAGTAAAACAGTGGTTTTAAATCTCAAAATTAACGGCTAAACCTAAAGTAGTGTAAAAATAAGAAAAAACAATAGTTCATGGGCACAGTAGGTCACATTGAAACAATAAAAATTACTAGAGAATTTCTACAAATGATAGGATATATTCAACTCTAAAACCACCATTCAACTCATTTCAACGATATCATTGAATTAATATAGTGGATGACCGGTTGAGTTTGAAATGAGTCGATAAATGGATCAAAATGACTCAAAATTTTGTTTCTATTTTTTCAAGGTGTTACGGTGGTTGGAGCATAAATTTAAAGGTATATTTAGAAATCTGATTATAAGAGTTTTGATTTAATATGTTCAATTGTATTTTTTATCGTTGAAATTAAAAGTTAATTTTTTGGTTGAAAAATATCCGATTAATCACTTTGTTATTGTTAGAGTTAAAAAAAAAAAGTAGAGTAAAAGATTATTTGAATAATTTTTTAACTATTATTTACATAATGTTTTCAGAAACCGTTTTGTAAAAAATTTAAAAATTATGAGATTGATAAACGAGAAATTGCTTGTGCTATTAAGAAAATCATTGGCTTTTATTATTTGTAACAAGATGTCTTGTGCATGTTGATGATATATACGCGTCACGCACCAAGTTAAAAATATAAATGCTTTTTTTCTTCTTATTTTATTTATTTATATTACTTACCAAATTTGTTTAAAATATACATTTCAGGAAATCAACAAATTAGGGGTGAAACTTAAAATACAATATGTTTTTTGAAACATTATCATAATAAAACATCACCATTTCTTCTCTAAGTCTTAGATATATACAAGGTTAAATTATATTTTTTCCCTAATTATTAATATAATCTACAATTTTATCTTTTGTATTTTTAAAAATTTTTATTCTTATATATTTATCTCGTAATACAATTGTCCTTATATTAAAAAATTACCAATTTTCCCTTAAATTTGACTTCAGATAACATATTTAATGTTAGTTAAATATATATTCTAATTTATATTATTATATTCTATTATTAACATCATTTTCTGAATTTTAAAAAAGGAAAAATTAAAAGAAAAAAAAAGGAAGACAGACGATCGTGTATATGGGAATGGCATGAACCAGCACGTCGCCGGCAATGAAGTAGGACCGGCCGGAGATGAAGCAGCAGGTCCAGCCGGAGGAGATGACGTCGCCACAAAACCACCTCCGCCACCATCAATTGCATATCAGAAACTCCATCACCTCTTCTTTTTTGCATTTTCTCTTCTCACCTCTGCTTCTTCGTTTTCTCTTCATTCTTTGCTGGGAAAACCTTAACAGAAATGGGATTCACCATTTCTTTTTCAGAAGCAACTAAATCGTTAGAAGTCCTCGATTTCTGGTAAACAATTTGTGGAAAATCGATTGGTGATCATGTGATCTGGTAGTTACCTTCACCATTCTGGTTTGCCGTTGGTTGCTACGGCGACGTTCTAGGCTTCAGGACCAGCACTACTGGTGAGGTCGTCGTCTCCATCTCCTCTGCCTAGTCCAGGTTCATTGTCGGCGATGTGCTGGTTCATCCAGATGTGTAGTTCGTCTGTCTAATTCTCTGAGTTTTTCCCTTCTTTTTTCTTTTTTTTTTTAATTTTTCTTTTTTAAAATTAAGAAAATAATATTAACAATATAAATTAGAATATATTATTTAATTGAGATTAAATATGTCATTTGAAATCAGACTTAATGGAAAATGGATCCTTTTTAACACAGGACATAATTATCCAATTCAAAAAATTCAAACCTGAAAATCCTAATCAACCCGTTTGGTTTTTCAAAATTTGGATCCGTTCAATCTAATGAATAAGTTGGGATCGACTGAATTTTGAAGAAAATTCGGATTTTTCATTAATTGGAACCTTGACCCACTTTCATCTGATCTTGACTTGCCTTAATCCTTTAGTTTTTCAAATTCGTTCAAACTACAAAAACACCAATACATCCTTTTAGAATTACATCAGAGCAGTCTGGGTTTGAGCTGAACTCAATTTTTAAAAATATAGGAACAAAATTATAAATTATGTCAAAATTTAGAGACAAAAATGTAATTTTTCCTAAAAATAAATAAATAAATAAATAAATAAATATATATATATATATATATATATATTATTTATTGCTCGTTTTCAAATAAGTTTCAAATTAATTTGGTTAATAACAATTATTAATATAGCACATATCCTATTTCGTTTCGAAAAAATAGCACATTTATTTCATAATTAGTGAAATATCATTTTTGTCAAACAAAAAATTCAAATGTTTTTTTTTTCTAAATTCCAAAATTATTCCTTTTGTTAAATATATGTGTAATTTAATTAATTAACTAGAAATTAAAAAATAAATAATCTATCAATATATATCAATATTCCTCAATATTAAAAATTTAAAATTTCTTCCAAAATTCACTAGTTGGCCGGAAAAACGGACTCCTTAAATTGGCAATTTTCGACGACTTTTTCCCGAAAATTAAAAATTAGTATTTGTCAATATTCATGGATATAATTTAGATTTCTTTCCAAATTTCACCACAGTTAACAGTTTCCAGTGATCTTCACCAGAAAATTTAAAATCATTGTTTGTCAATATTCATTAATATAATTTAGAATTCTTCCAAACTTAACGAGGTGACTGGGAAAAATGGCCGCTGCCATAATTGGACAGTTTCCGGCAATCTTCACCAGAAAATAAAATCAATAATTGTCAATTTAATTTGTATTTGTCGATATCCTAAACAATATCAGTCAATATTTGTCAATTATTTTTAATATAACTCAGTAGATAAATATTGAGAAATACTTATTAATTTTTGCCAAAATTGCTGGAAACTGCCCATCTGTGAATGCAGACATTTTTCGTTCCGTTTAGTGAAATTTTGAAGAATTGTAAATTATATTAACAAATATTGACGTATATTGATTTATATTCAATTTTAAATTTTTGATTAAAAAATAAATTAAATAATATAAAATTTATAAAAAAACTTAAAAACAAGGACAACAAGGTAAAATCACAAAAAATATTCTATTTCACTAATTATATTTTCAAATGAAAGTGCATAGTGTGCTATTTCATATAATTTTCCTTTTGGCTATACCATATATTATTGTTGTGTAAATATCTCTTAGATTTTGAATTTTTGACAAACTAATTTGAATTGTGATCTACTAATGTTTGTGTTGACGGTCCCGACGGACGGACGACTTTTCCGATTTTAAATTAAACCGAAAAAAACTTATGATTTTGTTGATTTTGAAAAAGAAGTGATAAAACATTTTTTTGGATGATTGCCGAGCTAGTCGGTCTTAAAAATTTTTAGAGTCGCCACCCTTCGGGAACCGATTTTGGAAAACCGAATTAATTTAAGAAGATGACTCTGTTTTTAATTGACTCCGTTTTAAAAATTTGGATAAGGCATTGATAAAACCAGAAATTGGGTAAGAGGGTTGGGTACGTTAGCCGAAATTAAATTTCGACTAACGCCCGGTTCGAAAACCGGCCTCGGTAACCAAAATTGATTTTAAAATTTAAGTCAAGTCGGATTATTTTTCGGAAAACACTAAGCGATGTTCCTAACGGTGATTTTAAATGTTCGGTTCAACCACAAACAAATAAAGCGGTAAATTTGCGGAAAAGTAAATTGCAGAAAATAAAATCCTAAGAAAACTAATTACAAAACCCAATCCCTATTAATTACATTCTACCCTTTAATTAACCCAAAAATTAAATCCCATCCCAAAATTGCAAAAATAAAATATAAGAAGGAAAATTACAATTTGGTCCTTGGAAAATGTAAAATTTGCAAATTAAGTCCAAAATGATAAATAAACATTCATTCAATCTAAAATAAGCTAAATAATATAAACTACCTTTCAAACATGCAAAGCAAACTTCAAATAAACAAAAATTAGAAAATTATGTTTTCGCCCCCTGAACTTTTGAAAATTTCCAAAATGCCCCATCAAATTCTTGAAAATTACAAAACTGCCCCAATCTCATTCAATCATTCCAAATCATGCAGTTTTAAACAGAACCAACAATGAATCAGCCAATTCCAGCAAGTCATTATCACATCAAAAGGTAAATTTCAATTTTGCACCTCAACTTTTAAATAATTACACTTATGCCCTTCATGCAAATTCCCAACCATCAAACTGTTCTTATGCACATTTTATCTTATTTTCCTATCCTTACATTAAATAGACTCATTCATGAATTTAAATACATCATGCAACAAAACAGATTAAGTCCTTAGATTTTATAGGAGTGCATGTTTGGTTTCACAAGTTTAGGTTCAAAAGATTACCTTCTTCAAAACAATCTCAACAAACTCTACACAGCATGGAATGTAACTAAGATAAATGTAACTTTTCTAAAGCAAATCAAGAAGTTCATATTACTGCTACATATTTTTCTCAAGATGACTCTGGGTCCTAGCAATATTATGATTAGCAGATTGAAAGCTACATATACCATATTCCTGGACAAAAAGAGGCTAACTAATCAACTGTAAATGCAGCATGATAGGATGGACATAACCTGTGGCCATACTTCACAGCAATCTCTATACATGGACACTTGCTGTCAATGATGAATCCAGATCTCATTTAATCTCAACAGCAATATTGTAACACATATAAAAACAAATCTGAAATTATAGTGATGTAGCCATTCATTGCAGTTTCATGAAGATCCACAAGCAAACATGAGATGACAACATGTATTCACTGAATAATTAAAGAATTCAGAAACAAAATGATGCACATAAGTTTAAACATTATGACTCCAACAATCTGTTTTAAACAGAAAGTAATTCTGCAAATAATTAAACAGAGTTACATATTCATATGCAATTTGACAGTATAAGGCATGGCAGGATAGCTGATGATAAAAGCAGAAAGGACATGTCCCATGAATTGCTAACTCAGATCAAATAGGATTCAAAAGATGCAAACAATGAATGCTACTTCTAGAACTTGATCTTATGCTGTGATAGTAGAAGCAATGAACCAACAGTTTATGAACTCATAAAGAAATGCCAACTAAAATGATTCATTCAACAACCAAAACAGGGTGCAAAACCAGTGGGAACAGAATATGCCTTAAACTGAGATACTAACAGAAAATATGCAAAAGTGACTAGCCACAGAAAGGGATCAACATAAACTGATTTCCATGCATCACACATCAAATTGGTCAATCCTCCACCTATAATTTTTTAGAAATACTTTCAACAATATGAGATCATCAATAATCTTTAACCTAATTGCAATTTATTCAAGCTAGCTAGCTTTAAATACCAATCAGAAGCATCAGATTCAACCAGTCTAAGATTCAAACATCAATAACAACATACTGAAGCAGAAAAAAACACGAGAGATGATAACGAGAACATGAAAGAAAATAAGGTCAGTTTATATATAATGGATAGCCAAATATTTCGACTAAAACGATCCAGAACTCAATCTGGTTCCCACACAATTCCAAACATAATAATCACAGAAGAATTGAAATAGAAGAAATTAAATTTAAATGAAACAGAGATGTACCTCAAAATGCCTTTTAACCTCTTTGATTTCAATCGAAACAACTAATTGTCTTT
>CANUEY010481892.1:0-29544 GCA_948099555.1 Croton setiger | reverse complement strand
CTATTTTTTTTCAGTTTTTGTTCTTTTTATTTTTTAATTTTAAAATTCTCTTTTTTTTTTTTTTTTTTTTTTTTTGCCCCCCCCCCCCCCCCCCCCCCCCCCCCTCCTCCTCCTCCTTCTCATTTTGTTCCTTTGTTGGTTAGCATGTTTTTTTACTACTAATGTTTGCAGGAAACTCTTTACAAACTCATGGAGCATGTTGCTTCTCTTTCACAACTCATTGACTTGAAGAGAAAGAAATCAAATATCCATGTGATAATGAGAAAAGAATTAAAAGAAAGCACACATGCTATCTTGAGAGCAATCACAGCAGCTATGACTCCTGCAACATACTTCACAGGGATCAACAGTTTGCTTGTCCATTCAGATGGAAATGTGCGGAAGAAGGTATATGGTCATGCCTTGCTATATCTCATGTTCAACAAATGCTCCCATGAATTATATCTTGCAAGTTTTTGGACTTAGTCTAATGTCCTGGAAAGATTCTATTTTCAATGCTATTACACATCAGTATGTGCCTTGGGCCTTGTCAATACCCTTCCCTACCCCTCTTATTTTTTTTCCATATAGTATCAGGTTTGCAAGTCAAATGTTGACTTGGAGAAAATTACTTAATGGATTCTTATATTGAATTGGATTTTAAGGATATATATGGGAGAATCTGTGATCCATTTGCTCTACTTTATTTTATTTTATTTTTTTTGTTTTATTCTTATACTGTCAAGTTATGGAATCGTTTTCTTCGAAGGCAAATTTACAACTTAGTTGAAAATTGAAATAGTTGGCGCTTGGCATGAATAGTGCTAGTTGCAACACATTTTCAATTAGAGAAATGTGCATGAATTGGTATGTCGATATTTGAACACTCTTTAACATATACATCAAGCTATTTAATATTTCTGGGTTCAAATTACTTCAATCCCCTTGTTTAGCACATATGCTCAAAATGCATCTTCCTAATATATTTTGTTATTATCAGGCTCTTGGTCTTCTTTGTGAGACATTAAGGGACCGTGAATCAATTAAATGGAAGCACCAGAGAGCAAGGGGACTGAATGCAAAATCAAGTGCTGATTGGCTTCATATGGATGAAAGTTCTGTTGAATCTTTTCATAAAATGTGCTTGGAAATTGTTCAGTTAGTTGACAAGAAAACAGATGAAAATGAGTCTTCACTGAAATTGTCAGCAGTCGCTACACTGGAAATTTTGGCCAAAAACTTCTCTTCCCATTATTCCGTCTTCAGCACATGCCTTCCATATATAACAAGGGGCATGAATTCACGGAACTTGGCTCTTTCCTGTAGCTGCCTTCGAACAACTGGTGCTTTAGTTAATGTGCTTGGACCGAGAGCATTACCTGAGCTTCCTAGAATAATGAAGAATTTGATTGAGATAACTCATGAAATTTCTTCTCACATTGATGATGAGAAAACATCTGATGCGCAATCTACTTCTAGAGAATCTTTCATGCTGTCCATTCTTGTTGTTTTGGAGGCAGTTGTGGACAAGCTTGGTGGCTTTTTAAATCCCTATCTTGAGGAGGTTATAAGATTAATGGTGATTGGTCCTTATTATATAGAAGAGTCGAAACCAAAATTGAAACTGAAAGCTGACGTAGTACGAAGGCTTCTCAGTGAAAGAATACCGGTAAGTCCTCATAAATTTCTTGTTATGCTTACCTTACCTTGTCTGGGCTAGAGAAGTGTGAAACCCAATTTTTCTTGTTTAGGTTCGACTTGCTCTGCCACCCCTGCTGAAGATATTTTCTGATACTATTGAGTGTGGGGATTCAAGTGTGGCAATTACTTTTGAAATGATAGTGAGCTTAATTGGTAACATGGATAGATCATCTGTTGCTGGCCATTATGGAAAGATCTTTGACCTCTGCTTGCGTGCCCTTGATCTTCGTCGTCAACACCCTGTTTCAATTAAGAATGTTGATATTGTTGAAACAAGTGTTATCAAGGCTATGGTTGCTCTGACAATGAAACTTACGGAGTCCATGTTCAAGCCTCTATTTATCAGTAGTGTTGATTGGGCTGAGACAGATGTAGGGGACGTTTCCAATCAGGGAGCATCTATTGATAGGTCCATTTCCTTGTATGGTGTTGTGAACAAGTTTGCTGAGAGTCATAGGTGAGCCAATATGCATTCTCCATTTGTGTTTTCAATCTTTGAAATAACCTAAGCTACAGTTTCATATTTTATTTGCCTGCCCAACAGTTGTTTAGATTGGTCCTCAAAAAATGGTTGACTTTTGAGTTCAATTATTTTGTTATACCAACTTCTTAGGTTATGACCATGAGCATGAAACTTCCTTTGACAATGTTGCTATATCAACTTCTTGAGCTATGATGATTACTGCCATATAGCTGTTATGTAACAAAATTTGTGGTACCATCTATTCAAACCGTATGTTATTATTGCAGGTCTCTTTTTGTGCCTTACTTCAAGTACTTGCTTGAGGGTTGTGTTCAGCATCTTTCAGATGCTACTGATGCAAAAGTTGTTCGGAAGAAAAAGAAAGCCAAGATTCAGGAAACAGGAAGTGATATTGAAGACAAGAACAGTGCATTATCACTTAAAACCTGGCATCTGAGGGCATTGGTCATATCAGCTTTACATAAATGTTTTCTCTATGACACTGGGAACCTGAAATTTCTCGACTCGTCAAATTTCCAGGTTAGTGGTCTTTTCCTTGCACTTCTTCGGTTCCTTTAGTTTTGTATTGGCCGTTTGTTTCAATAATATTTATTCTGAAATGAAAAACTTGATTATGGTTGTATTATTTCCATCCCTTACCTATTAGTTCACAGTGCACTTCTTAATTATCATTTGCTTTTTGCTGATTCATGGTTGGACACTGCTGCAGGTTCTATTGAAGCCCCTTGTCTCACAGCTTGTCGTAGAACCGCCGCCTTCTCTTGAAGAGCAGCAAAACATACCATCCGTGAAGGAAGTTGATGAATCGATCGTAGTTTGCATCGGTCAAATGGCTGTTACTGCAGGATCTGACCTTCTGTGGAAGCCCCTGAATCATGAGGTGATTTCTAAAATTGCCATATATTTCTGCCCATTTAAGATGCTCCAATTTGATTGTTGCAATATCTTTCGTCAGCTTATTCCTCTGGGGGAAAAAAATCTTTCCTCAGCTTATTTTTGGTTGGGGCTTGTTATATGATTTTAACTTTAAACTTTTCAGGTATTGTTGCAAACTCGGAGTGAAAATGTTCGGAGTCGGATAATAGGACTGAGAATCATCAAGCATCTGCTGGAAAATCTGAAAGAAGAATACTTGGTATTCCTGCCGGAAACAATACCCTTCCTGGCTGAACTGCTAGAGGATGTGGAGCTGCCTGTTAAGTCTCTAGCTCAAGAAATTCTCAAGGAAATGGAGTCAATGAGTGGCGAAAGTCTCAGGCAGTACCTCCAATAATTCCATTTTTGTATGTCGGCGGTGATGTGGATAATCCAATGAGAGTTAATAATATAGATGAATTTTGATTTTTTGTGGTGTATATTGTAAATTTAATATTTATGGACCATAAGTAAACCAAAAAGCTGAAGCTTGGTTTTTAGCTAGGCCATAGCGTACGGTCTGTAAGGAATATATATTCTCTGTATCAAAGCTATGGCCGCCATTGTCGCTTGATTTTGTATTACGTCCTGTTTTAATATAGAAATAAAAAAAAATTCTCAAAACAGGGGTAAAAAATTTTTTGAAGCCAAAAATTGAAGCTATATATGTTAACGAATCTTTTTAAGTCAGAAATTGAAGCTGTATATGTTCTTTGGAATTTTGATCTTCGAATGTTGTACATACTACTATAAATATATTTCTATAACATAACAACTTAACAAATGATTTTCTAAAAAATCTTGGCTTTTTATACAACACATTTTCAATTGATATATCATTACAGTGAATTTTTTATTTTCTGAAGAAATTAATTTTTTCCCAGACATTCTAATGCCTCCACGCATATGCTCAGGGCATGTGGTTCCGAAATAGAAGAAGCTAATGATAATGGTTTGAAGGTCTCAAAGTCGATTGGGAACGTACCTATTTTTTGTATTTTTTTTTTTTTCAAATCACTAATTCGCTTTGGAAATAAGAATCACGAAGAGGATTTTGTTCTTCTTGTTGAATTGTATCGCAAGGGTTTAGCCAATTAAGTATGAACTGAAAGAGAAGACGCAAAGAAGACGATTGAGTACTGTAACTTTGTGTAAAAAAAGAAAAATGTTGTCGAGATGGAGAAGAGCTGCTTCTCATTTGTCGAAGCTAAGCAATGACACGGAACTTGTCGATTCGCGCCTCCGCTACGCCAGGGTTTCTACGGCGGCTGTGACACCTTCTTCGGATGATTCTAATCCAAACGGTTTTCCCACCAAATCACTGGTACACTATATTCAATCATTACTACCGTGATTCTTTTCATTATTTATGAGAGATCAGTATGTAATTTGTTCAAGTTTACACTATTTGATTGATTTGGTTCTTGAATCATTGTTCAGTTGTTTATGTTCTTTTTTGCTTAAATCAATAAACTAATAGTTGAATAATTTTACTGATTTCTTTTATTTGTTGTAAATGAATTGTGCTGAGAAATCTCATGAATTTTGTGAGAATAATTGGTTGTCAAGTAATGTCACTTATTGCCTTTTGGTTTATTCCTCGTTATCAGTTGAATTAGTTGTTCTTATTACAGGTAAATTTGAATAAAAAGTTCTGGTCCAAGCCTTGTTCTTTGGCTTTGCCCCCCAACTCACCTCTAAGAGTTGAAGAGCCAAACTTTCAAGGAATCCGGCGTTTTATGCTTAAGCTTTTGCTGTTTTATAGTAAACAAAGCACTTCTATTAGGGGTGCAAATGTGGTTTATCGACGCATCATCTCACAAGTAGATAAGCCTGCCATTTATGAAGGTGAGTCCATTCTCATTCTTCTTATTCAGCATAATGTAACAATCTGTCTTTACATTCAGTTGTCTAGTGTTCATAAAAGAATCCTCACCATTCATTAGCATGGGTTCATTCATGGAATGTGACTTTTGTTTTTCTTTTTCAACCTTTCAGTCTTTTTAGAGTTTCAGTGGCTACATATGTTTTCATTTAATAAAGCTGCAACCTTCTTTGAAAAGTTTGGTTTGTAAATTTCTTCTTGTTCATGCAGTATTCAATTTGGAGAAGACATTTAAAATGTCATTCTCATTGCTTGTACTTCATATGTGGCTATGCTTGCGTCGTTTAAAACAGGAGGGAAAGGAAGGTGTTGAATTTGGGCAGTACTTGTATGAGATTTACAATCATGATGTGGAGTTGAGAGTCTCTAAAGCAGGGGTAATGCATTTAATATCTGGTTTTATGCTTACTGTTATTGCTTGAGGATTTAATTTGAATTTCATGATATACTTTTTTGTTACAACTAAAACCACACCGAGAAGTAAAAAAATAAATAAATAAATAAATAAATAAATAAATAAAAAAAAAAACAAGAAACTATCCTAAAACAGCGTAACTATCAACTTATAGCTGAGAAAATCAAAAGCCCACTGGCATATCCTACACTACACCTACCTCCTTGAACATGATGATATAGTTTAGCCAGGTAGTCTTTCTTGGTTAGCTTCATTGTAAATATGTGACAAATAGGTTGCTCTTTCATCGAACTTCTATAATCTGTTATCAGATTTCCCAATGAATGAAAATCTATCAACAGCATCTCAAATCATGGATAGTTTTATCTGTATCAGTTCCCAACAAGCTTATGAAAGCTCTCTTCCCATGCCGAGACAAGACCTTGTCTTAAGCAAAACTTGGGAGCAGCTATATTTTGCCATATGCATTTTTTTAATCCCATATATAGAGCAATTAATTACCATTAGAATCTCATAATACCAGATGCTTATTTTCCTGGATTATTCAAATTTATTTTAATACAATCAATAGCCATAGGGGGCCAAGCTGCCAAACAAGGATCTTGTATAGTAGTTTTATCAGATTTTTAAGATGAGTTCATATTCAACTGCTTTACCCAATGCAACTTGACATTCCCTCAGATAACAATAAGTTTCTACACTGCCACAAAATCCAAAGATGACGGAAAACTATTGAACCAAGATTAAATAACACTTCATTATCAGTTTGGCATTCATTATTACAGGTTTTTCTTTTGATGGGATTATACGTCTATCAGATGCCTGCTTCAGGTTTCTTCTTTTACATCTTTTGGACCATATGAAAATGAAACTGAGTGGATCCACCTTGTTTATGTATATATTTTTCATCAAACTCCTGGCAGTATTTGTGGCCATGAATAATCAAGTCATTTTATTAATAATCTGTGTGCCATAGTTGGAATGGCCTTCAGTAGAGATGTTATCATTAGGCAGATCATTAGGCTGGGTTTCTGACAGTATTGTTGAAACTGTATCAACGCTCTGCAGGAACTGATCTTTTTTGGCTTGTGGATAAGAATGGAACTACTGGAGTTGTGTAAACTTTGCTTTTATATGTGCTTTTGAATTGGCAGGTTAACTTATTGTTGACCAAATGGATGAAAGAGTTGGAGAAGATATTCTATGGAAATATTGTCGCTTATGATGGTGCGCTGCTTCCAGAGGCTAAATCTGATGAGCTCGTGAAGGTGGTATGGAGGTGAGACTATCATAAAGACCGAGTCCCAAAATTTCTTTGACATGAATCTGATATGCATTCTTATCTTGGTTATAGATTTTGAGATTACCTAGCAGTTGATTTTTGTTAGATTGTTCAACAGACTAAATATATTTTAAAGGATGAAGCAGTATATTGTTTTTCCCTTGCTCTTACTGTGTTCTGTATTGGTGCAGGAATGTTTTCTCTGATGATGGTACATCAGAGCCAAACGCAGCTGCATTACAGGCAGTCCAGGCACGTTTTCATCTTTGCTTTTGTCTTTTTGATTCATCTTGCTGATTTGCCGAGGAATTGTATGATTGTCCCCACTGTTAAATGTGAGAATGGGAGCTGGCTGACCTTTTTATGATCTTCATGATATAGTCAGTACAAAATATAATTTCTCATTTACCAAGTTAAAATATCCTGAAAGAGTTAACCCTAGTTACACCAAAATTAGGACCATGCTAATAATTAATTTCTAGTTTACTTGAACAACTATCTTGTCTAGTCCAAATCATACCATCTAACACACTGGAAGGTATATCATGAAGGATAGGAAAGTCTCTTGAGTTGGATTCTGTTTTGAACGTTTACGAAAGATCCAAAAGCCTATTTACCTTGGCTTCTTTCTTAAGTCGATCCATAAATGAACTGAATGTTTGCTCTTTTATGCAGGCAATGGCTAGATATGTACGACGGGAAGTCCACTGTCTTTCCTTAACAGGTAGGTTTTTGTTGGGCATTATTCAATTTAAGTAACTTTCTTATTCATAGCTAGAAAAATTTTAGGAAGTCAGCATATTATTTTGGCTAATAATTTATAGAGCTTGCCTTCAGATTTGTACCTCTTTATTCCCTATCTAAACCTCAGAGAAATGTGCAAAAGGAACAGAATTTGGATTACATCTTTTAATTTGTCTTGTTTCTAATTTCTCAAGTTAGTTTCTGGATGAGAAAGGGACTGGAAGGGAGAGAAGATTAAGATGGTGCAATGAAGAAGCATAATTAAAAGAAAAATTAGATCAGATTCACTCTCGCTTTAATATATAATATCTTAAACCTGAGTTGCTTGGTTCTGCTAAGAACCCTGATGAGCGTACTCTCGTGCATTTTAGCTATGTTAGTAGTTCATGCACATACGCTCAAATGCCCTTTTGGAAGCATATTTACCTGATTCAATTTATTATGTTAATGATTTACTGAAAAGTTACAATTTGATTGTGTAATTGAATGGGCAGACAAAGAAGCCATGTTTTCTGGGAATTTCATGTTCACCTCCTTGGATAACAAACCATCTGATGCCGCTGCCGCAAGGAAATGAATAGCAAGAAGCAGGTTTTCAAAAGTCATGGAGAGACTCTTCTCATGCGATACAGAAAAATGCATAACATTGAAAACAAAGCAATTGCTTTGTTGTGTTCAATTTTTATTCTTTACTTGGAGAAATTTTTTTTTTTTTTTTTTGTTCCGGTGTTAATTTATGGAGCAAGTAGATAAGATGGTTTAATGGCTTGTTTGGGATGGAGAGGCAGGAAAATAAAGGGAAGTAAAAATGTGTAATTACCTGATGGCAGTGACAACTGTTTATCGGTATGTTCGGTGAAATTACAAGATGGCAGTGACCACCGTTTATCGGTGAATTTTTGAACAATTATAAAAAAATTATTTACATTTTACAGATATATTATGGTGAAATTCGTTGGAAATTATCAATCGACAATCATAAAAAAATTTCACTCATAATTTGAAATTTTTATACACATTTATTGATTTATTTTTTTCGCATAACTCATCTACCTTTATGTATGAAATAAATTGATGTCTCTTAAACTTAATTAAATTTCCTCAAAAAAAAATTAATTAAATTAATTACACACCTCAATGTTAAGCTAGTTTCTGGTTTTTCCCGTGCTTAATGGGCCATCTAATTGGTTCAGTGTTTGTAAGAGAAGCCCGATGAGCAGTCGAACACAACACTACCGCCACAGTGAAAAATCGGTCCCCTCCCTGGAAAATTGAAATTTTAAACTCACAGATACTGAGCACTTTCAATGTTGTAGATCCAAATTGCAAATGATAAAATCTGCACTTTTCATTTGTTAGAATGCTTCAGGGGTCACAAAAATGGAGTTCACGGACGCTTATAAGCACACTGGTCCCTGTTGTTTCTCTCCCAACGCCAGGTATATCGCCGTCGCGGTCGATTATCGGTTGGTGATTCGTGATACGTTGTCGTTTAAGGTACTTTTTTATCCTTTTTCAAGCACATTTAAAAAATTATTGTCTCAATATGCTCTGATCTATTTCCGCGAAAATTGGAGAATACTAGGATACGATATTATATTATAAATAAAATGCTGTATGATTTACTAAATGAGCCGTTTATCTTTAAATATGAATTTAAAGTTTGAATTTAGGTTGTCCAATCCGAGCAGTGCTTAAATTCTTCAATAACATTTAAATTTAAGAGCAGTAGCCGTAAAATTTTGTGATATTTTGCAATTTTTCTTTTTCTGATACAGGTTGTGCAGTTGTTTTCATGTTTGGATAAGATAAGCTATGTAGAATGGGCACTTGATTCTGAATACATACTTTGTGGTCTTTATAAAAGACCAATGATACAGGCATGGTCATTGACCCAACCTGAATGGACGTGCAAAATAGATGAAGGTCCTGCTGGCATTGCTTATGCTAGATGGAGTCCAGACAGTCGCCATATACTTACTACTTCAGATTTTCAATTGCGTTTAACAGTTTGGTCACTTGTGAACACAGCTTGTGTTCACGTGCAGTGGCCAAAACATGCTTCTAAGGGGATTTCTTTCACAAAAGATGGGAAATTTGCTGCAATTTGTGCGAGGCGCGATTGCAAGGACTACATAAATTTGCTGTCTTGTTATAATACTTGGGAGATTTTGGGTACTTTTGCTGTGGATACATTGGATTTAACTGATGTTGTATGGTCACCTGATGATAGTGCTATAGTGATATGGGATTCACCTCTCGAATATAAGGTGGTAAACATTTTTTTTTTCATTTTCTTAGAACTGAATTTTTGTATGAGAAATATTTTTGAATGGATCAGTAGTTGAATATCCGTAATTTACTTTTTTATGGTGGTAATTTGGCATTTATGATAAATTACTATCCAGAAATTAATTTCTGTTTAAAATGAATGTCATGTCTAATACTGCACCTGGTAATGGGACACTGCATTTTTAGACCTAAGGTTTATCATTGATCCCTAAAAACAATAATTTTGCATCCTTATTTTAAAAGATACTATGGATGGAAACAGAATAGGTAAGAGCTCATTGTGGGTTAATTTGATGCAGGTTTTAATCTATTCCCCAGATGGTAGGTGTTTGTACAAATATCAAGCATATGAAAGTGGTTTAGGTGTTAAAAGTGTTTCCTGGTCTCCTTGTGGTCAGTTTCTAGCTGTGGGTAGTTATGATCAGATGTTGCGGGTTCTAAACCACTTGACATGGAAAACTTTTGCTGAATTTATGCATCTATCTACTGTCCGTGCTCCATGCTGTCCTGCTGTATTCAAGGTAATTGGTTTTATTTATTTATTTTTTGATATCCCTAACACCACAATGCTTGCATTTGTTTACATGTCTCTCAGTTCTTTTGTTGTCAAATTGCCAGGAAGTGGATGAGCCCTTGCAGCTTGATATGTCTGAACTATGTTTAACTGATGACTTTCTTCAAGGCAATCCTGGTAAGCACTATATATCAACATCGTTAGATGTGAAATTTCTGCACTTTTTGCAATCTGCAATTAACTTTAGTAAACTTCTGGGTATTTTTCCTTCCAAAAAGATGTTGCAGAAGGGCATTTCAGAGTTAGATATGAAGTTACAGAAGTGCCCATTACATTGCCTTTTCAGAAGCCGCCTTCTGACAAACCAAATCCTAAACAAGGAATTGGTAGGTTCACTTTCCTCACATTCTGTGATTTTGAGATGGAAAACATATTAATTCCCCAGAATATGCGAGCGTTACTTTTTCCCCATTGTCATCAACCTGTTAAATTATTTTATGATCTTCTCTTATGGTGATTAATGAGTTTAACCTTCCTGCATAGGTCTTATGTCATGGAGCAGTGACAGCCAGTATATCTGTACTCGTAACGATAGCATGCCTACTGCTCTCTGGATATGGGACATACATCACCTTGAGCTAACCGCCATTTTGGTGCAGAAGGATCCTATTCGAGCAGCTGCTTGGGATCCAACATGCACGCGACTTATTCTATGCACCGGTAGCTGCCACTTGTATATGTGGACTCCATCAGGTGCTTACTGTGTGAGTAATCCTCTACCACAGTTTAACATAACTGATCTCAAGTGGAATTCAGATGGAAGTTGTCTTCTTCTTAAAGACAAGGAATCATTCTGCTGCGCAGCTGTGCCCCCATTGCCTGAATCTAGTGAATGTAGCTTGGATGATTGAGGTATCTACACTGACAACTTGCAATGCAATTGGAATACCCACATTGTAAAGTGACCCTGAGTTGTGATCTGTGCTTTTATGTGGAGGCCTGTTTGTTGTAATTCAGACTTAAGCAACAGTTTTGCTATGTTGTAAAACTATTTAGTATGTTAATATTTTTCACCCCTAGTTACCATATTTTGATAAATATGCCATTTTCAGCAATGTCTTAGTTATCACAGGCGATGCGCTGGCCTTGTCGATTTCTGTGCAGGTTGTCGTAGCTTCAAATCTTCCAGGTTCTTGCCATTGTAAGTTATAGAGCGGCCAGAGGAGGAAAACAACAAAGACAAAACACGCTTATGGCTCCCTTCTATACTGCCTCAGATGCTTCTATATCCCCTACCAACACTTCTAAGAATGGAAAATAAACATACTTTCATGGAAAAAAAAATCATATAAAATAACATGATCGTATCACTTATTTGTATTCATCTTATATAATAATAATAATAATAAGAGCTTTTCAGTTAGGCAAATATTTTAGTAGGTAGCAAAATTGGGTGTGGAAAGTCAAACAAAACAGTAGCATTTGAATTAGAATAATTTAGAAGGATGGAATCTGTATTATATGAGGTTTCGGCTTTGCTTTGTATTAGATTTTGACAGTTCTTGGGCTTATCTAGCAAGTAAGAAGTGAACTAGAGATGCCATTGCCAACCTGCAAGCAAACAAAAATAAATAAGTTGAGCTTAAAAGTTTGAACGAGAGATTAAAGTAATATATCTTAGTTGAGGAAGGAGATGCTTTCGGCTTTAAGGTTTAAGTGTTGGTCATATCTTAGATGCAAAGATTTGACATAAGTAGATGCTTTCGGTTTTTATGTTTTTAAGTGTTTGATTAAATATTAGTCTGAGGAATCCATTTGCGGCATCCAGTAAATAAACAAATGTTGTGTTGCTAAGAAAACAAGAATGAAGATTTATTTTGATTTTTGAAGAAGAAAGAAATAGCTACCAATTTATATGTAAATTAGCTAAAACAAATTGAATAATGTAATAAGTGACTTTCTCACCTAATTATTATGAACTTTAACTTTCTGAATGGAAGTTGTATGTAGATAAAAGTTGTACATTAATGATAAGTAAAAATGACTAGCTAATCAAAAGATTAATCACTTTACACATAATCAACAATATATTCTAAATACAAATTAATACATATTTAAGTTGTTTTTACTGAAAAATATATAACGGTACATTATACAACTGTACTCGATAAATTATACATTATAAAAAAGTTACCAAGTATGTAGAAAAATGTTCAGAAATTCAACTTTACTTGAAATGTTAACCATAAATCAAATCAAATATGAAATTTTATCTTTTCCATTCAATTTTCTACCATAATCTACTAACCAAATGTCTTAGAGTTTTCAACATACATATAACTTATATTTTACTTTCTATAGCCTTCTTTCGAACTTATATCAACATTCTTTTGAACCAAGTGTTTGAGAATATATATTTTATTGAGAATGAACTATTTAGACAATATTTAGTTGGTGCTAACATAATATAATTACAATTAGATGGCATGATATTGTTTGCAATTGAAGAGTAACATTAGTGTCTTATAAACAATTCCCCAAATGGTTAATAATATAATTGTTTCACAGCAGAAATAACTTTTAGTGTTTTGGTCTTTCACAATGCTAAAAACTATTTTATATATCGTTTCACAATATTAAAAGCTATATTATGTATTGTTCATAAAGATTATTTTTAAATAATAGTTAGTTGTTTAAATAGTTTTTAGGGTTTTGTAAATAATAATTATTAGAAATAGTTGTTTAAGTTTTACTTTTGAATAGTGATTATACATTTGAATAGTCACTCAAACTGGCAATTTTGATTGTATATATTATACACTGCTGCTAAATCAACCAAAACTGCCAAAATAACCAATTTTGGCCAACAGCTAATAAATAGAATTCGAGAGTGAATCCGTTTCAATGAATGGCATAGGCTTTTGTAATACAAGAACCCTTCAGGAGCAGCAGATGATCCAAAGCTTAAAGTTCACACCTTTCATTTTTTACACTTTAACCGCCATTTGCGTTTTGCTACATTGACAGGGATAAAATTCTCTCCGAAACACCAACCCCCACTAGACTCTACAACTATCTAGGTACCCATTACTGGTTCATGGTTTAATTCTCGCTGAATTTATGATGCTTGCCCTTTTTTTCCCCTAAAATTTATTTCTTTCGTTTTCTAATTTTGTTTTCTCTGTTTCAAAATTGCTGCTTGATTGAATGATGGATTTTTGAGTTATGAGCTGCTTGTGATTGCTGAATTGGAGCTTGTATATTTACTTCTTTCAACTTCAGAATTTCCCAATGCTTGATATTTACTACCTCAAGATTTTACACGCTTGTTTGATTGAATATTTGTATTTTCTTGTATGGATAGAAGGTTGTGCTTCTGAAGCTAAACAAGTAGCGTCCTTTAATGGTTATTTGACTTTTTCTTTCTAATGTGTCTATAAACTGGTTGTTATTTGTTGCATTGATTGAGAACAATAAATTAAAGATTGTCTGATTGATGAGTTGCTTAATTGTAACTTGAAGGGTCTTTTACAGAAAGGTTTCTGGTGATCACTACTTAAGAGCTTATTAGACTGACAATGACGAGAATGGTGAGGAGGAAATTGTCACACAGGGGCAAAACCAACGCTACTGTGGGCAGTAATTCAGAGAATACAGATGGTGGATGTTTGCCTTTGCATACTATACTTGATGTTGATTGGACAACTTTGCCTGATGACACTACCATTCAACTTTTTTCTTATTTGAATTATCGAGACCGAGCAAACTTGTCATCAACATGTCGAACATTTCGGTCATTGGGTTCCTCTCCCTGTTTATGGTATTCACTTGACCTTCGGTCTCACAAGTTTGACATTCAAACAGCTGAGTTGCTTAAGTCTCGATCCAAGAATCTCCAGAAGCTCAGGTTTCGAGGGGTGGAGTCAGCTGATGCGATAATTAATCTTCAGGCAAGGGAACTTCGTGAAATAAGTGGTGATTTCTGTCGGGATATTACAGATACTATGATTTCAATCATAGCAGCTCGACATGAGATGCTCGAGACCCTCAAACTTGGACCTAATGCTTGTGAACGAATCAGCAGCGACGCAATCAAAGGAATAGCTCTTTGCTGCCCCAAGTTGAGAAGGCTTCATCTTTCAGGCGTTAGAGAAGTTAGCAAAGAAGCCATAAATTCTCTTGCTAGGCATTGCACAAATTTGCTAGAGGTTGCATTCATGGACTCAGATGCTGTTGATGAAGTGGCTTTGGGAAACTTGGCTTGTGTTCAATTTCTATCAGTTGCTGGAACAAGAAACCTGGAATGGGGATTAGCCTCGCAAGTATGGAGTAAATTACCCAATTTGGTGGGGTTAGATGTGTCACAAACAGACATAAGTTTAAGTTCTGTCAGGAGAATGTTGTCTTCATCTAAAAACTTAAAAGTTTTGTTTGCCTTGAACTGCCCACATTTTGAAGCTGAAGTTGATGATGATAAGGTGTACATTCAAAATGGTAAAGTATTGGTAACTGTTTTTAATGACATTTCTAAGGCAATAGCCTCTTTGTTTGTGGGTACTAACGAAAAAAGTGAAAGCAACACCATCTCTTCTTGGAGGAAATTAAAGATTAAGGATAGAAACTTATACAAGATTCTCTTGTGGATTGAATGGGCACTTTCACATTCACTTTTACGAATTGCAGAGAACAATCCAAATGAGCTTGATTCTTTCTGGGTCAAACAGGGTGCAGAATTATTGCTTCATTTATTGCAAAGCTCAGAAGAAGATGTTCAAGAAAGAGCAGCTACTGCTCTTGCAACTTTTGTTGTCATTGACGATGAAAATGCCACTATTGCCTGTTGGAGAGCTGAGGCAGTTATGCGTAACGGTGGAATAAAGTTGCTTTTGGACCTTGCAAAATCTTGTCAAGAGGGACTCCAGTCTGAAACAGCAAAGGTGTGGAAAATGCATTCAGGCATCAGTTCCTAATCATTCTAGAATTCAAACAATATTCTTTCCTTAGAATATATGCAAATTCGAAGAAAATTGTCAAATGTGCTTTTAGAAATGACTCAAAGCCAAATTTGGTCTCAGAAGTTCTTTTGTTTTACAGATTCTTACATTCTTGATTTTCATATGATTCTCCTCATGAGAATTTGATTTCCTAGTTCTTAAATTCTTAATCAACGTTCTACTAAAATGTTGAGATTTGCAGGCCATAGCAAATTTATCTGTTGATCCAAAAGTCGCGAAAGCTGTTGCTGAAATTGGTGGAATTTATATCCTTGCCAACCTAGCTAGGTCATCGAATAGATTGGTTGCTGAAGAGGCTGCTGGAGGCCTTTGGAATCTCTCTGTTGGAGAAGAGCACAAGGTATTTTACATTGAAGCAGTTGTCTTATTTATTGGACTCAAAGTTCATGGCTTTGTTTAATTCATTTTTTTTTGTAGACTGCCATTGCTGAGGCTGGTGGTATAAAAGCTTTGGTTGACCTTATTTTCAAATGGCCTGCCGAAAGTGATGGAGTTCTTGTAAGCATTTAAAATTTTGTATTATGCTTATCTCTTGCTTCACGGTTTGATGACTGTTTGCTGCATTGCACGCTAAATAAGCCTGTATTGGGTGCTTTTTGACAGGAACGTGCCGCTGGGGCACTGGCAAATTTAGCTGCTGATGACAAGTGCAGTATTGAAGTAGCATTGGTAGGTGGTGTCCATGCTTTAGTAATGCTCGCGAAGTCCTGCAAGTATGAAGGAGTGCAAGAACAGGTGATACTAGTTAAACTTTTAATGTACATACATGATTTTTTTTCATGATTTAAATTGAAAATGTTGTTTGTATTATTTTCTACACTTTTCTATAATCTATTCAAGGGATTATGGATCGTCGATGAATTACTAACATGGTATTATCACTAACTCTTACCAGATCATGCTAATGAACACTACTGCATTCTTTTCCACTTTTACTGCTGGTGAAGCAGCTGCATTGGCACTTCTATTTGTCATCCTTTGACATTTAAGAAGCTTATCAGGAGTCAGGACCTCCAAAATCTTCATATTGTCTATTGGAAAGTATTTGGGTTACCTTAGAGAATATTTGAATTTCTCTGAAGTCTATGCCAGGAAAGGTTTCAGATTTCAATGGTGTATTCAATGTTTCTGCTGTTAAACTGCATCCATGAAATAACTCCTGCCTAAATTCTCCAACATATTGCTGGTCTCATTTCCTTCCAAGTTATAATTCCAGTCTGCTAAGCTCTTTTAGAATAAACTTTTTTGCTTATGTCTCTTGACTCATGCTAATCTCTCCCTAAAATATCCTCACTGTCAGTTTAGAAGTTTATTTAGGGATCCATGACCCACTACTTCCTCCCCAACTTGCAAAACTGGGAGAATGGACTGAGATTATTATCAAGTTCCTTTTCTTTATTAAAACTGAATTGTGGACATCTTTGTTGCGTATCTCTTTTAAATCATGCAACTGTCATTATGAAGATTTATTATTATATTTAATCAATTTATATGCATAGCAATTTGTTATTAAAAAATTATAGAACTCCATTTTCATAACTTGGTCAAAATAATAATAATAATAATAAGAACTCCATTTGGAACTGCTGAAAGTCTCAACTTGACATTTTAAAATTCATAAATAACCATTTTTCTGTCCGTGGTACCCATGCGCACATACACAAGTAATGAATATAACAGACTGAAAGTGAACTCAAAATATGACAAATGATATTAACAATGTTCTTATATTCTCACAGGCTGCTCGAGCATTGGCAAATTTGGCTTCTCATGGAGATAGCAACAATAATAATGCTGCTGTTGGACAAGTAGCAGGTGCACTGGAAGCATTGGTCCAACTAACTTGTTCTCAACATGAAGGTGTAAGGTAATATATATTTCTTCTTCTTACTAGCAGCATTACATTGCAGTATGAAAAATGTCTTCTTCTTCTAATAAATAACTGGATAGCTTATGTATTTCAGATAATGCAAATAAAGTCTGCCTTCTGTCTTAGCAATGTTTTTGTTGTTAAACTTCTGTATTAAAATATTTAAAGCATATTTGTCTCAAGTATGATCTTGAAATTGAGCTAATTTCCCAAATTGTAACATAGAATACTATTTTTTACTACTTCACATGCTTCCTAATTGCAACTATTCATTTGGAATTTATGATGTTACACAGGCATGAGGCTGCTGGTGCTCTGTGGAATTTATCATTTGACAACAAAAATCGGGAAGCAATAGCAGCAGCTGGTGGTATTGTGGCTTTGGTATGGCATCATAATTGTGTGGAAAAAGCTTATTCCGATTCTTGTAATCATTTTGTAATTTGATTTTTCTTACTATGTTCATTGCATACCATAGATGATTCTCCCCACCCTCAAAGCAGGAAGCCTCATGCATTAAGAGCACTGATTTGATGCATCAAAGTGACTTGTGTGAATTAAGGTTGCTTTTTGCAGTAGTTCCCATTACCCTATTCTTTCCTGTTCTCCCTCCCCTCCCCATCTTGTTTATAGCAAAACTATTAAAATCCTTGCTTTTTTTTTTTTTTGCATATTGGGCACGTAAAAGTTAGAATAGTTATAGAGGGTTTTCAGAATACAATTTTAGTTAAGAAAGCCCCACAAAATGTAAGACCAACACTACATGCTTTCAAGCATTGAAAGTCTTTCAATGTACAATGTGTCTGTTGTTCTTCTTAACCACCATACAAATTTCATCTCCTTTTCTGGTTTGCTTTTTGGTTCCACTGTTTTATTTATGAAGATATTTAAGAATAAATGTTGAATAGTTGGTGTCATCTGGTCTAATTTTGATTCTAATATGAAACTTTTGGGCTGACCAGGCAACTTCCAAACTGTATGCTTTTTTCAAAGTACAACAAATAAATCGATTTTATGTCTTGGGTGCATGTTGAAGCAATGATGAACAGCAGTTGATGTTAGTGTTTTGTGGTTTTAGGTTTCTCTAGCTCAATCATGCTCAAATTCCTCCCAAGGTCTTCAAGAAAGGGCTGCAGGTGCTCTCTGGGGATTGTCAGTATCAGAAGCTAACAGGTAACCAGTTCTTGTTAATATGATAATACTACGAGTTATACCTTACGAAATGTCATTGTTGAATATAATTTTCTCAGTCTTGATATGCTTTTCTTCAATTTAGAGGTCCTATGCCTGTTATCCTCATTATAATTAAGATAAGTTGAGACTGAATTTGAATTTTTAGAAATCCTATATTGTGATAGTAAATGCATGGTTTTGGAATACTAGAACTTAGAAGTCCTTTATTTCTATGTTAAATGCATGGTTGTTTTCTCTGAACCATGGACATGTTGCTTACCTGTAAAGTATAAACAATGTGTGTTTGACACTGAAAATTATCAAATTGAAGACACAAAAAGTGAAAATAGATAATGCCTCCCCAAAAATGGCTGACCTCTTTTTCCTTTCCTTTATCATATTGCATAAAACTCATTTGATAATATTATATTCTCAGCCAATAGGAAAAGTTGTTTTGTTGCTGTATTTTCCATATTTGCTAATTCCTTGTTTTTGTTTTACATTAACTTAGTGTTGCTATTGGACAAGTAGGCGGTGTTGCTCCACTCATTGCATTAGCACGCTCAGATATTGCGGTAAGTTTCCTATTCGCTTACTTGGATTGGTTAGAATCATCAATGTCATGTAGGCTTTTTTTCCCTCTTAAGTTATGTTATGGAAGGTAAATTATATGTGGATATGGTAGCTTTGATTCTAGTATTTGATAGAGTATATTCCTTCCTATTCTTTCCCTAATGAGGTTGTATGGAACTAGCATATATGTGTGTACTCTAATTCAAGGTATTACATCTATTATATTCAATAAAACTTGGAACTCTTTGGTAATTGTAATTTTCATATATAATTATTGCTTGCTAAAATATTGTACAAATACTCAAAGCTTTTATTTTGGGTTTGGAAGATAAACAAATAAGTTATCAAATTATCAGCTTTCTCACTTTTTTTTCCTTTGACCACTGGCCTTTATTATTTTACATGGGATACTGAAAAGCTGCAATTATTCTTAAATTGGAGAGGAATATCAACATGAATTTAAAATATGAAATGATTTGATCATCAGGATGTCCATGAGACTGCAGCAGGTGCTCTTTGGAATCTGGCTTTTAATGCCAATAATGCACGTCGCATAGTGGAAGATGGAGGAGTTCCTGCCCTTGTTCAGCTTTGTACTTCTTCAAGTTCAAAAATGGCACGTTTTATGGCCGCATTGGCACTGTCATACATGTTTGATGGAAAGTAAGATTCAGAATGCTTGTTTCCGTACTCCAAATCAGTAACACATATTTCTTAGTACATGTTCCACTGCTTTTTATTATGGAATCAATTTGTTGCTTGCATAAATAGTATGCCTCTGGTTCATATTCTGCTTACGCAAAATCTCTGAGAATGACACTTGTTGTACGCAGAATGGAGGCAGGACCTTTAACTGGAGATGCTCCAAAGTGTAAAATCTTAGAAATTGGTAAAAGGATTGCCCTGGAACACATTCAAGAATTTGTGCGTTCATTTTCTGCTTCACAAACTCTAGCCTCTGCGGTTGCGTCATCAGCCCCAAATGCACTTTCACATGTAGCTGAAGCAGCACGTATACCAGAAGCTGGCCTTCTGAGATGCAGGTTTCATTTTTATCATGATTCATCTTCCATTGATTCAAGTTTAGAGTAATGTT
Source organism: Croton setiger (assembly GCA_948099555.1). Lineage (NCBI taxonomy): Eukaryota > Viridiplantae > Streptophyta > Magnoliopsida > Malpighiales > Euphorbiaceae > Croton > Croton setiger. The sequence continues at coordinate 9,606 of CANUEY010481892.1, read as the reverse complement.
GTTAAATGCAACTACAAGGAATTAATATTGATAATATGTAAATTCATAGTTAATGATCTGTGTCTATTGCTGGACGTAGGAAAACAATTATAGAAAATTCTGTTGAATTTTTATTTATCTGGAAATTATAAGTCTTTTATCCATTACATGCATTTAAAAAACTTAGTAAACAAAAATATCTTATGAAATAGAGTAGAAGACGTTTTTTTTTCCTTCTGTGCACCATAGTATGCTTTCCAGCTGAGAAATCTTCTTCATATTTTAAGCTACTCATCTTTTGACATTTGAGTTCTCATCTTTTCTCTTTTCTGTTCCCTCTTGTCAGTAAGGGAGAGATAGGAAGATTTGTTACCATGTTACGAAATCAATCTTCCGTACTCAAGACTTGTTCTACTTTTGCACTTCTGCAGGTAAGTCAACCTTCTGCACACTCCATTTCGTTCTCATTTCACATTATGATTCACAACTAGAAATTATAAGTTGGTTGTTCTTTGATGGAAATGTATACATTTATTATTATTATTTTTTTTCCATCAATGCAGTTTACATTGCCTGGGGGACGGCATGCACTTCACCACACATGCCTGTTACAGGATGAAGGAGCACCAAGGACCTTACGAGCTACTGCTGCTTCTGCAAGTGGTCCTATCGAAGCTAAAGTTTTTGCAAAAATTGTGCTTCGCAACATTGAACACAACCAATTGGAAGCATGTTAAGTTCCGGAAATATGTTCTTGCTGCTCGAGTCAATTACAGCTATGCAAAAGCAACCGCTCGAATCCAGGGAAGTCTCAAAGCTTCATGTAGACTATTACCTTTGTGCCTTAAACAGTTTTGCTTCTGGTAATGAGGTTTTCAAAACTCAAGAAATTCAGGAAAATGGGCATCCCAGTCCCTTTAGGTTTCATAAATTAGCTTCTTGTTCTTGTGTAAAGGCAAAGTAAGTTTCAGAGAGTTGAGAAAGGTTTGTATATGTTCAGTTTTGAGTTTCAGTCATTGTACTTCGAACTTCATTATAAGGTTCCATAAAGCATAAATAAATAATATAAATGGACATATATTAAATCTTGTTTGTGATATAATGTTAGGACAGGATTTGTTGATTAAAGGAAATTGGGAAAGACCAGAATTGTGGATTATATGATAATACATGTAAAAGATCAGGTGATTTAGTATATATAATTATTTTTAATCAATTTAGCTTCAAAGAATTGGTACATAAATATCTTGTCGGTGTTGCTTACATAATTTGGTTAACTGATATTCAGAACAACTTAATCATGCTTTAGCTTAAAAATGGAATTGCTTTATCTTTAAAGCTAAAGAAAGAAGGATAAGCTAATATATTTGATTGAATGAAGGAAATAGAAAGATTTAAAAAACAATAAATAAGGTAGGTAGAATAATAGATGTCTTGTTCCCAAATGTCTGGTCACTGCAAATTCAGATAACCTGCTATTATTGAAACATAGATATTTTAGATAATTTATATTATAATAATATCAGATTTTTTTAATGTTCTATTTCTATAGAAACATAGATAGAATGACATGTGAGTCCCCATTATATTTTAGATGATTTAAGCTAATAAAATTTGTCGTTTTACTAACTTTTTTAAAAAAAAAAAAAATAGACAGGAACATAAATTTAACGTAATGTTAATTTATAAAATTGTCGGCGAATTTTTTTATTTAAAATGTGATAATAATCATGTAAAAAAAAAGGAAAACTGAGAGACAAACATATAAAATTATAAATTACAGGTTTATAAAGGGAAATTTAAATAAAATAATATCCATATATCTCTTTTAAATTCACTGACATTTTTTAAAGAAAAGTTAAAATAAATTATGTACATCGGTGGTGCTGAACGACCCGCCCCTACTACGGTGACGCGGATACAGTGTCCATTCTTAATTTTGATGGTAATTTCTAATTAGATTTCTGTTAGTGCAAATTAATATACTAATGATTAGGATTAAGCAAAATAAAATTAAAATTAAGGGGTAATTATTTTTAGATCATGAATTTTTGCTTTATTCTGGGGTTCTCTATAATTGGATTCTTCATTTTTTCAAATAATAGACTCTCAGGTCATTCCCTCACCACTACTTTGAATCGAATAGGAAGGAGACGAAGAGTTGCTGAAGGAGACGAAGAGTTGCTGAAGGAGACGAAGAGTTGCAGAAGGAGACGAAAAGTTGGGTTTAGGAGACGAAGAGTTTCTGGGGAAGGAGAGGGAAGAGGTAATAATTTCTGGGGAATTGTTAAATCTGACTTTTCTTTTTTTCTTTTAAAAGATTTTTGGATTTTAGGGATGGCGGTGGTTGTAATGGTGGCGGCGACTGAGGTGGTGTTTCGATGGTAATAATAATAATAATAATAGTTTGATTTAAAATTGAATTTAATTAGGATAGTCTAATTCAAATAAACTATAGTTCGATTCAAATAAATTAAAAATAATTTTGTCATTTTGAAAACAATCCTTGAATTTTTCAGTTGACTAAAGGAATTGAGAGTTTTTGAAACGTAAGACAACCGATGATACAATTTCTAAAGTAGAAAGATCTAGATTACATTAGACAAACACATAGGGATTTAAAAATAATTATCCTTAAAATTAAAAAAAATACAATAATACTAATAATATAATAATTTTATCTGCTGACGTGGAGAACTTCTCCGAGTAACTGGATTCGATGAGGACATGATCCACTACAATATAAAGTCTCTGGTAGGCTTTTATTTGCTACACCTACGCTTTTAGCTTCCTTCGCTCTCAGGCATTCACCTTTTCTCGCTTCGGTTCCTTTTCTTTTTCAGTTACCCTCTTTTGCTTCTCCAGACGATTCTTCATCCAAATAGCCAAACAATTCGCAATTGATTTTCTACTTCTTCTTATTCAATTTCATATGCGCAATTAACTAATTTGTAAGTTGTCACCGCCACTAGTGAAATTCGCAGCAGCAATTATGGAGAAGGAAAGGAATGGTCCTGTTCAGAACGGAACCGTAGAGAATGGAGTTTTCTCTGCTGAATCGGCCAACGGAAGCTGCGATGTTTGGAGTTGTGCTAATTCTGATTCTTCTTCTGCTGATCATCTTGTTATCATGGTCCACGGTATTCTCGGAAGGTTAGATAACATTATAGAATTCATTGGAATTTCATTTATTTTCTTCGCTTTCTTTCTAGGGATTTGTTTCAATTTTGTGTTTGTTTTTTCATTCAGTGACAATTTGATTGATTGTCCTTTTTGCGTTTGTTTATTTCTCTTTCTAGTTTTGCAGAATTAGGTAGCTTTGATTTTATTTTTTTTATAGTGATTAGGAATCTGAAATATTAACAAATTTTGATTTTTTTTTTTCGTGATCCCATGATTCTTGGAATTTGCAATTGGTGAAGTCAAATTTCATCACCTAATTTGAGCAGATCATTGTTTACCTAACTGTGTCTGTGCAACTGTGTGCAGTGCTTCTGATTGGAAGTTTGCAGCTGAGCAGTTCGTGCGAAATCTTCCAGACAAAGTGATTGTTCATTGTAAGGAGTATTCTTGTTCTGAATTATGTATCCAAAATCAATTTATCAAGAACCCTTGGCATTAGTATAACTCTGACGTTGGTTCACATAACTTGTAGGCAGTGAACGAAATATGTTTAGGCTGACTCTTGATGGTGTGGATGTGATGGGTGAGCGGTTGGCAGAGGAGGTTAGTACTTTGTTAATGTCTTGGAAAACACTTTTACTTTGTGGTCTAACTGTTGACAATTACCAAATCACCTTACTTTTTTATTAATGGGATTTGCTGTGTAGTTAGTTGTGTTGTTTTGCTGAGTTAAATACAAAAAGTGTTAAAATTTTAAATGTGGACCCCGAATAGGGTGTTCACATACTATATTTGCAAATTTCAATAATTTGCGAACTTAATAAATTATTATTTTTTTCCCAAAGTTCGCATATTGGGTATGTGAACTTCTGGCAGTATATAAATCAAAGACGAACTTTCTAAGGGTTCAGTCTTCTGAATTTAGGGTTTTAGATTTAATGTTTAAATTTTTCATTCATAGTTCGCATAATTGGTATGCGAACTCCCTTTAAATGTCCACATCCCAAATTTTAACATCATTTTCTGTCCACGTTCAAAATTATAACACTCCATTTGAAAATCACCCTGTTTTTCTAACTGTATGTATGCATGAATACCAGGTACTTGAAGTGATTCAGAGAAAGCCAAATTTACGGAAGATTTCCTTTGTTGCGCATTCTGTGGGAGGACTTGTTGCAAGATATGCAATTGGGAGATTGTATAAACCACCACAGGATAAAAATGCTGGGAATTTGACTGATAGTACCTGTGATGAAGACATAAGGGCTACAATAGGTGGCTTGCAGGCTGTGAATTTCATCACTGTTGCTACTCCTCACCTTGGATCAAGAGGGAATAAACAGGTATTGAATTTTAACTATTTCTGTTCATCCAGAGTTCCAAAATCATTAGTGGGCACTATAACACATGAGGAAACATATGAAGAAGTTGATTGCACAATAAATTAGATCCATTTCAAGGGAAGGGCTGGTTTAATTTAAAGTTCTCTGTTACTAAGAAATGAAGAGTCTATGGATCCACTAGTTTATTAGTGGCGTTGTTCTGAATTGTGTGCTGAAATGGGATTCTTGAATCTCAATTGCTTCAAGAGTATCGACTTTGATAGGATAGATTGCGACTGGTTTATCTCCTGAATTAATGTCTCATAAAACCTTGTCATACAAATGAAAGCACCTTCATGGGAAAGAGAAATACTTTTAGCAATAATTCAACAAGAGGATCTCTGTGTTGTAGACCTCTTTGCTGTCTGCTTGGTTACTAACTTCGAGTTTAATCTTTCACTTGGTTTAAGGTGAACATGAATTCACATTAGCACTTATCCTCTTCCCTCTTACCTAATTAGCACAAAGTTCATTTTTTTTAAACTGAATGTAGAATCTTGATATTGTTTAGTTCATTTAATTGGCTTGGTGATTCTGGTTTCAATATCTAATAATTGGTGCTAATTTGTTTTTCTTTTTAGGTGAAGTATTAGGTACCCAAATGATTTTCAAATATGGTTATCACATATGAATTTGCATTAGCTTAATGTTAATGATCCATTTTAAATAGTCAAACCATTTTTACTACTAGATATAGTAATGTAAAATGCTATATCTTAGTCATTACTCCTCTGAAGATCTTTGAGAACACTATTATAATCCACCTATCTGTTTTATTTTAAAAAATCATCTTCATTTGCAGGTACCTTTCCTCTTTGGTGTACCTGCCTTTGAGAAAGCTGCTGGTCTTGTCATTCATTGGATATTTAGGAGGACAGGTCGGCACCTTTTCCTTACCGATGATGATGAGGGGAAACCTCCATTGCTTAAAAGCATGATACAAGATTCTGGTGATTGTTTTTTCATGTATGTTTATTGGATCCAATAGCTATCAATTGCTTGGTTGACAGTGATATTTTATGGTGTTATCTCTATTATATTCGAATTATGTATTTTAACAAAAGCATTGAACTGAATATGCAGGTCTGCTTTGCGTACTTTCAAACGCCGTGTTGTGTATTCAAATGTGGGCTATGACCGTATCCTTCAATTTATTTTAAGTGCTTGTTATATTGTAAGTTCTAGTAATTTATTATTCATGTGTGGTCTGAATTTTTTCTAGTCTTCTGTTTTCTTTTGTTTCCTTCATGGAAAACCATATAGACATCGTGGGATGGAGAACATCATCAATTAGACGTAACAATGAATTGCCAAAGGTACATTTGCCAGAACATCGCGATTAGCTAAAATATTTTAATTTTTTTACGTTAATTTTTCTGCTGGAATTTATATGAGCTTTTGTATGTCAGTGGGAAGATTATGTGAATGAAAAATACCCACATATTGTATATGAGGAACGCTGCAAAGCCTATGAAGTTGAAGAATCCACTGTTATTTCTACAGAAGATATTAGCCTTGACAGGATAGAAGGTATGTATCAATGATTTCTTAATTTAAAGAAACCTTGGCTACATTTTGCTAAATAATTTAATGTAAATATTTATAGAAATGCATTTGGTTATATTATGTTACATTTTAGACTTACGAAACAAACCTAATAAACCCAGTAGTCACTCTCTCATCCCTCTTCAGTGGCTTCGGCTACTTTCTTTTTTTTTTTTTTTTCTTAAGAGACTCTTCTTATTTGTTAATTGGAAATTCTTTTTGCAGAGGAGTTAGTGACAGGCCTATCCCGCGTGTCATGGGAAAAAGTTGATGTTAGCTTCCACACCTGCAGACAGAGGTTTGCTGCTCATAGTGTCATACAGGTTTTTTCACAGGCTTCTCTTCCTCTCTTTCTCACACACACACACAAAGAAACATACACAAATAGATCATGGATGCTTATCTACACATAATGGGTGTATGAACAAGAAGTTAGACTTTACATGCTTAGGGGAACATTGCTGCTGCTGTCAAATTTTCTTTAAGCTCTGGTTAAAATGGAAGTCATTTCTTGGTATAACAAAGGCCTTTACGCTATAGGGTTCAGTTGCAAGAAAAACACCAAAGGGAAGAACATAATAGTATCATTTGTGAATGAGCTAACACTTGGATGTGATTTTGCAGGTCAAAGACCATACCATGCATATAGAAGGAGCAGATGTCATACAACATATGATTGATAATTTCCTTCTATAGAAATCAATGACTTATTGATGTAATACATTTACTGGTGGATTGGATGCATGATCCAACACACAGGTATAATAGGATACCTCTCAAACCTTGTAGTGCATATTGTTGATGTCAGAAACTGCTGGATGCGAGATCCTACACAGTAAGGTACGACAAGTGCTCTGCTGAAATCCCGTCCCTTTCGGACTACTGAGCTCTGCCTAAGTTTCATGAATACTTGTTGAAGTTGGTCCACTTTCTTGTAGGAGGCGAACTTAGACAAAATCTGAGACTAAAATTAGTAATTAAGAGAAATTTTGTTCATTCGTTACTGCGTGTAATTATATACGAACATTGATATTAATAAATGCTGGTACAAATTCTGGGAATGTTTGGCTTTATTCTTTGAGAAAGAATTTTTTTTCTAAAAGTAAATACTTTTTTAAGATGAATTTTCTCAAATATAAGAGGAAAATGTTAATTTTCTATTAAACAATATACTTAGAAATCATTAAAATTCAATTTAAATGATAAAATATACTTAAAATGTCTTTCTAAGGGACCAAAAATAAAGAATTAGGGTTTGTTTTAATTAGCAATTGATTATGGTGAAAATTGCTGAGTAGAGATGTTGAAATAGAAAAATGAAAGATGGTGTAAAAAGCAAGTCAAAGGGAAAGGCCGCCATTGATGAATAATGATTATAAAAGCGTTTTAAATTAAATTTTCCGCCGTCCTAGCCGCCGACTTATTGAAATTGAACAGCGACTCGTTTCGAAGGCAGAACAAACTTTCATGGCAAAAATGATTTTGAGTCTTTGAAAAGAAAATATATAAGGCTTGCCTTTCTTCAAGCCAAGCTTTCTGCTGGGTAGATCTAATGCCAAAGAAGATTTGCCACACCAAACCAGCAGAAAATTTGGAAGAACGCCATATTACACACATCTCTTCACAGCTTCATTCAATAGCCAATTTCAATAGTAGAAAGCTTATGAATATAACTGATATAATTTACAGTAAATATAAGCAGATAAATCAAAGTCAAGATAGCTTATGAATTGAAGAAAAAAAAAACTCCGAGCGTAAGTCATGTCAACCATGAATAGAATTTTTTTTATAATTCCGTCATTTAGTTTAAGTAAAGAAGGAAGACTTTTTATTATTTAAATTGACCTTTTGTAATTTTTAATTATATTATTTAATTAAAAATTAATAGAAAGATATAATTAAAAATTAAAAATTAGCATTTGGTGTTCTTACAAAATACTATTTTTTACTCCTGATTCACACGAGGTATATTGTTTTTAGATATTATTTTTTTTATTCATTTTTTTTTTTTTTATTGGAGGAAAAGCGTAAGCAGGCGCTGGCGCCCAGAATGATCGGGGTCCTAGAACTAGATGATCAAACCCAGTGATTTTCATTTGTTTATTCACATGGATCTTTCAATCTCTTCATCTTTCTTTCAAATCTCTTCTTCCCGCTCTATTTCTCAACCTTACTTTCCCTCAAACTTCCCCAAACTCGGATCATTTCCTGTTACTTGCAACTTCCATCGCAAATCTACAAGTTTCCCTGCACAATCCTTGTTATGTCACCAAAATCGTCTCTCTATCCGAGCTCAGACTTCCTCCAGTGATTTTGATGATGGCTTTGTTCTTGAAGATGTCCCTCACTTGACCGATTTCCTCCCTGATTCATCGGTAATTCACCCTTCAATTGCTTTTCTTTGCCTGTTGTATTCTGGAGTGATGCTCTAACTTCTATTATTTCATCTTCTTTCAGTCGTATTCTAATCCATTGAACAAAAGCCCAGCATATGCCATTGTCAAGTAAGTCCCGCTTCGAGACCAAAGTTCATTACTTTAGCTGTTAATTCTTTACTTTCTTAATAATTTTATTCTTCTTCAGGCAAAGTTTTGTTACATCAGAAGATTTTGTTGCGCAAAAGGTTTGCGGAAAGTAGAAACTGGATTTTTTAACTAAATTTCGATGGGTCTATCTGAACTCTATGTATTGCCTGCCTTCAGGTAGTTGTAAACAGAAACAGTCCCAGAGGAGTGCATTTTAGGCGTGCAGGGCCTCGAGAGAAGGTACTCATTTCTAGTTTAATTTACATACTGCCCTATTAAAATTATAATGTGTTAGATAGATATGGTGGTGGTAGGTCTATTTTCTGCCTGAGGAAGTTCGTGCCTGTATTGTGACTTGTGGGGGTTTGTGTCCTGGAATCAACACTGTCATTCGGGAGATTGTCTGTGGATTGAACTGTATGTATGGTGTCACTGATATACTTGGAATTGAGGTGAGTTCCTTTGGCTTAAAAGGTTTGTTTTTTTGGTTTTTTCTAGTTTGATTGCTAAATTATCCTTCTGTTTTCTTTCCTTTGATGAAACATTCAGGGAGGTTATAGAGGTTTTTACTCCAAAAACACCTTTACTCTGACTCCTAAAGTTGTTAATGATATACATAAACGCGGTGGCACCTTTCTTCGCACCTCTAGAGGAGGTCATGATACCAACAAGATAGTTGATAGCATTCAGGATAGGAGAATAAATCAGGTGGATATTTGTCTCCTTGTACTTTTAAAGGGTATTTGAAACTTCTTTCAAAATGAAAAATAGATAGTGGGAGGGAAGAGATTGAGGATAGAAAAGAATGAGGTAGAATGACCTTCAATGGATTACAGGTGTATATTATTGGAGGTGATGGTACACAGAAAGGAGCAGCACTAATTTACAAGGTAAATAGTTCTTCTAATTGAGGATATATATATATATATATATATATATATATATATATATATATATATATATATATATATATATTTTCTCTATGTTTTTGGTTTTATAGTTTATATTTTTTTTTTAGTAGGTGAGGTGTTTGGGTGGTTTGTTTGTGTTTT